>VDFB02334748.1:0-22678 GCA_007258455.2 Sequoia sempervirens | reverse complement strand
AGACTGGCGTTGAGGCATGGCGCCGACAAGTTTGCCGCCAGGGTTCAGATTTCATCCCACAGATGAAGAGTTGGTTGATTATTATTTGAAAAGAAGAGTTCATGGCCAGAAGATCGAACTTGAGGTCATACCTGAGGTTGATCTTTACAAATACGAGCCCTGGGATTTACCTGGTAAGATTGATAATTTCTAGTCAAAAGTTATCTAATTTTTGGATTCACATGGTAATCAATTTGACACTATTCGTCCCTTATACATATTGTCTATGCAACCAGCAAAATGTACATTTGACCGTATTTATTAATTAATTGAAAATGAAAAATGAAAGCATTTGGTATTTTCAATTAATTAATAAATACAGTCAAACATGCATTCTGCTGGCTGCATAGACGTGGCCTCTTTTATGTGGGTTGTTAATACCATCTCTTTTCTCTCTTATGTGGGTTGCTAATACTAACTTTATCATAGACGTGGCCTCTTTTATGTGGGTTGCTAATACCATCTCTTTTCTCTCTTATGTGGGTTGCTAATACTATCTTTATCCATGGTAATTTTTCATATCTAATTTATAAATAAAAGCAATTAATTATATATATTTTTTATATGGTTTGATAATGAATTGAAATAAATTAATTGAATTATAAACTATGTATGTGTTGAAATAAAATTAAAATGGAATTAGGGTTTATTTGATTTTAATAGTTGATAGAATTGTTAATTGTTTTGATTACACTTTTAATTATATCTTAAAATTGCTTCAAATTAGATGTTTTGGAAGAAAAAAAATGATAAAATATGAATTGAGTCACCCTCTAAATTTTATGAAGGGATGCAATCATGCATATTTTCTTCCTAGATGACATGATTCTATTCTTCTAATGGGATTTTATCATTTGTAGAGTTTGAACTTAATAACAACATAAATTTTTTATCTAGGATATATCTAGATATGGAAAACCAACATGGTGGTATGAACTACTATTAAGACATCCAATAATAGTGAGTAAGATCAATTAATTTAATTCTTAGTAGTTAGGATTTTAAAGTGAGTTAATAGTGATAAATTTGAAAAATAATAGTGGTGTTGGATATTGATTTAGGGATAGTAGTTGGAACTTGTAAGTGTTAGTGATAAATAATATTAATGTATTATCGTATTTTGATAAGATAATCTCTATGATATTCAATTTCTATGTGATCATATGATGATAAAAATGAACTATGATGATGCATTTAAATGCACAACCCTAGACACATAACTTGGGGCCTTTTAGGAATTGGGATCATTTAAAGATATAAACATATGTGTAGATTGATTAATTCTATGGCCCCTTATAAGATACTTTAACTATCCAAATTCATGTAAAACAAAAGGGGAAAAGTCCTAGGTACACTCTTTTCTCTTGGGTGAGTGCAGTATTTTGATGTACCAAAATATAGTAATGGGGTAAAATTATGTGAAAGTATTAGTCAAATTTATGAATCTTCTTTAAGATATAGAACATATTTTTTGGTTTAGAAAGTCACCTTTAAAGGGATATTCAAGGAATGGATATTTTTTTTGTTTTAAAAATTTCTTCCCCAAAATTACCTTTGGATTGCATTAGAATTGGGCTTCAAAATTCTAAACATGCTTTTACATGCAAAACATTGTCTAGGAGGTTTTCATATACTTTTCTTCACTTCACCCTCTATCCTCATAGCCTTTTTTTAATCCAAATTTGACAAAAAAAAAATGGTATATCTTGAAAATTTTTAAAATTGTAAAAATATAATGTATGATTCAATATATTTTTAATATTTAATTATTAATTTTTTATATACACTATGCTTGAATTTTTAATATATACACATATTGAAAAATTCACAAAAGTTTCAAATCAAAAAAATGTGTTACACTCTAAGCTTCATTGGCTATAGACTTTAAAAAATTGAATGTTTTTGAAAAAAAAAATAATAATATTGTAAAAAGTCACATTACAAAAAATATACATCACATTTTCTCATGCGTCAATTAACCCTCCCCACACACACGTAAGTTGATTAGAATTACTTCTACTATTTTTCTTATTTTAAATTTTTTTAGTCGTATCTTAGTGTTATATCCAATTTTATCCTAATCATTTTGAAAATTAAAAAATCTATAAACTACATTCAATTTCATAACAAAATATTATCATCTTGTTTTAAAAATCATATAAAAAAAAATCAAATTTTCACTTAAGTTTACTTATGATTATTTTTAGTTATTTTATTATCATTGAAGGACATTGTTTGGTTCACCATAATTTTACACTCATTTCATCATACTTTAAATTTAAATTTAATATTAATCTTATATTTTGATGTTCATTTATGATATTGAGATACATTTAACACTTTAGTTCAACTGATTTTTTTAATTCTTTTGGAATTGATGTATGCCCATTAAATATACTAGAAGAATATATTAGACACACATAAGGATACAAATAATTTTTCAAAATGGTGTAGAACTACTTTGTAAAAAAGATTAAATATTATATAATTGAATGTATGAGTGGTAGTCATTGAACAATTATAAAAATAGATAAATTACCATTAGAAAAATAAGTAGTTAAATGCTTTATGAATAATAAAAAAATAATTTTATATGGATTATCTAAATCAAAATAGTTTTTAAATAATATAATAGAACACAAAAATAAAATTAAAAGTATAATTTATTATTCAATCAATTAATGTAATACAAAATAATTTTATTGAGTGATACTTTCATGTTCCAAATTAGAACATCCTACAATTAATGATGTCTTCTATTAATGAGACACTAGTCCAACACCAAAAGACCAAGAAGAACAAAAATTAAGAATGTAGATTTTAAATTTTTTCTTCATTTTATTTCCTTCAATATTTAATATTTAAATTAGAACCACACTTTTGAAATTAGAATATAATTTATTTTCACTAAATGAAATAATTATTTAAGTAGGATTTTAATATATATTAATATATCTTCCAACATAATTTTTCCTTATTTTGACCTTTCACTCATATTATTTTATTTTTTATAATTAAATAAAAATCTATCTTAATTTTAAAACACATAATTCCCTTATTTTTACTAGCTAATATTCTTTTACTTTTGGGTAGTGATATATATGGAAGTAGCTTTTATCTTCCATGAGAGCATATTTCAATTGAAGATATCTTAAGATATAACATTTTTTTTAAATGATTAAAAGACTTCAATTATAGATTCTCATTTATTGTTAGTGTATTATTTATATATAACTTTTATATTTTTAGTATAGCTTATTTTAAAAGTTTAAAAAGTTTAACGGTTTTATTAAGCTTATAAAATAAAATAAACATAAATTTGAGTTCAAGAGTATATTTGTTTGATTGATTATATTTTCTTAAAATTTGTAGAGAAATCTTTCCTCCCAAGCATCGATATGGAATGGTACTTTTTTTGTTTGAGGGACAAAAAGTATCCTAATGGCTTACGAACAAATCGAGCAACAGAAGCAGGCTATTGGAAAGCTACAGGAAAGGATCGCAAGGTTAGCTCTCATATGCACTCCATTGGAATGAAAAAGACTCTTGTGTTTTATAGAGGACGAGCTCCTCATGGTTCTCGAACAAATTGGATCATGCATGAATATCGTCTTGATGAAAAAGAATTTGGAGACTCATCTTTGTTTCAGGTTAAAATATGTTTCCTTCCTCATACATTTCTTATTTATACTTTCTCTACTTAATTGTAAGTTTAACTATAAGTATTGTTTGTTTTGAAAGACAATATCTCCCATTTTCAAACGGAGCTAGTTCAATAAAACTCCCCTACTTTTATAAATTTAATCTATTTAGAAGAAGACAAATAGGGGCAAAGTAAAAAATTAAAGTCCATGTTTATATTTTGTTGTTTTAAAATTTACACACGATATGATTTATTGAAAATTAAATTAGATGAATTTGAAGATTATAGTAAAACATCTTAGTTAATCATTAAATTGATACATATTTTGATAATAATAATTAGTAATCATTTTAAAGATACATGAAATATAAAATATAACATATAAATTAATTTGACTACTTTTTTTCAAATTTAAAAGTAATATTAAAAAAATAAAATTAAATGAACTTAATTATGTTTAGTTTAACTTTATTTGATTTTAAAATTTTACTATATTTAAAAATATTATTATTTTGAATTTGAAAAAAAAAGAAGATTTTATATATTTTATTTCAAATTATAGTTAAAAAATTATATTATGATACATTTCTTTTCCAATGAGCCAAACCAAATGATCATAACAATTTGACCCTTTTTATTTTAAAATTTTAAAAAATATTATGAATGTGATGGTGAAGAAAGGTAGATTAAATTTCAATAATAATCTCATTTAATATTACTTGGAATGTAGGATGCTTATTCTCTGTGTCGAGTCTTCAAGAAAAGCAGACCAGAGCCCAGATATGGAGAATCCCTTGACGCTACTGGGAGTTTCTGTAATGCCAACATGCTTCCAGCGCCACAAGAGTTATCACCAGTACTTTTTGAGAACAATAGACAAACAACAATATCAACTTTTCCATCCGAATCTTCTTCTGATGTGATGAGCGACAATGCTGTTGTAGATGGATGGTTCCACTTTGTGCCTGACCAAAATGGCACCTGCAACATTTACCAGTCGCCTAATGAATCTCCAAGTTATCAACCCAATGTATAATATTTTAAATTTCTTCAATATAATTGAATCCCATTACTTAACGGTATGCCAGTGTCATCTTACTTGACAGTGCTGTTTCTCTTCTTACGTGTGCTTTTTTCGAAAGGTTGAGAAAAATCATGGATTTGAACACGAGCATTCTGTAGCAGTACCATCGGAAATTGAAGGGATAACTCTCTCCGAATCGAGGATGCTTGCTACATTCTTCGAAGAATGCAATTCATCTGCTGCAGAAGAGGAAGACATGGTAGAACAGATTTACCGAGATGCACAGGCATCTCAGAAGAATAATTATGCAAACCAACTTGATGATTTCCAGTCTGAGAGAAGCTTCGAAAGTTATGAGAAGAAACCCAATACAGCCCAAGAACAAGGAAGTAGTGTATTTCCATTGTGTATCCAAGATTTACAAGACGATAGTCTTGGAGGTCTGTTTAACATGGAAGAAGAACCTCTCTTCTTCAACAGTTATGTTATGCAGCAGAGTTCAGACCCAGAGGTAAGATTTTCAAATGAATTATGAACAAATTGTTGAATGATTTTGGAGGACTAGAAACCTTGTGTCTAGGTTAGCTTGCTAAGTCAGGGACAATTTATCGAACATGTGTAATCTGCTAATTTAAAAGGCTTTGTTAGACGAGCAAAAGTTATATCGAATAAATAATTCCATTTTTTCCAGTTAGTTATATGATATCTTGTTGGAGAGAATAAACTATGCATGCCATATTTGGTAGCGTCGCTTTTTCTTTATCGTCTGAAGCAAAGAATGTTGAATGTACTGTTTATGATTAAACAGCTAAAAGATTCTGTGCTTGAAGCTTTTTCAAAAGGAACCAATCCAACAGCACAAGGTATGCTGTATTTGTTCTTTTGCCTGGAAACTGCTCTGCTTTTCTCAGAATATTGTAGACCTTTTATCGACGTCCTTGTGGGTCACCTTTAAACTCGGTTCGAGACCTAATTTTTCAGTTTAGATCGCATTATGTCAAGACCCCTGTAACGAAGCTGTTGGATCCTACAAGTATTTTTACAATATTTTTTCAAAAGGTTGAATGGTGGACATACAAATTATTATATGTAATTTTTATTAAAATAATTGTTAGAACTGAAGCCCAACGGACTCCATTCGTTTTCCCTCCAATGCGCTGGCTCTTCACATTCTGCTTCTTGTGTCTTTTCAATACGTGTTGTATGGATTGGTTTGTGATTATTGGATAAGATGTATTTGCTGCTATATCTATTGTACATACTGAGATAATAATATTCTTCTGCTTTAGTGTGGACGTAGCCATTATTTGGTGAACCATGATAAACTTTATGTGTCTTGTCTTTGTTTATTTTGTTTGTCTGTTATTACTCTGTTTCTGCATCTTTGTTTTGTACTCTATTTCATCAGTGTAAAATCTCCTGAGTTATGGAGGAAGTGAAGATAGAGAAATTCTCCGGTCAAAATTTCGGTTTGTGGAAGGTGCAAATGGAGTCATTACTGATAAAGGAGGACCTCTCACTTGCGCTTGAAGGGAAAGCAAAGAAGCCAAGTTCGATGCCGAATGAAGAGTGGGAGAAGATGGATAAGAAGGAAAGAGCTACGATTTTCCTCTCGCTGTCCAATGACGTATTCTTCAATGTTTTAGTAGAGAAGACTTCGAAAGAGTTGTGGGAAAAAATTTCCTCGATGTATGAGATGGCTTTAGTGTTTAATAAGGTATTTATTATGAAGAAGCTATATAACCTGAAAATGAAAGGTGGAATTGTGTCCAACCATCTTAATGAGTTTAACACATTGTTTACCCAATCGGTTTTAGTGGGTATTAGCCTGGATGATGAGATTAAGGCAATTTTATTACTATGTTCATTACCTAATAGTTGGGAAGGAGTTGTGATGTTTGTGAGCACTTTAGTGGCTGCCAAAAGTAAATTGAAGTTTGACAATGTTGCAATTACGCTTCTCAGCAAAGATATGCGAAGAAAGAACCAAGAAACTTCTTTCAGTGAAGCCCTAATTGTTGTTAGTAGAGGAAGGCCTCAAAATAAAGGCAAAGATAATAACAAAAGAAGATCAAAATCTGCTAAAAGGTCAAAATCCAGAGGCAAAATTGGCGATTGTTGTTTTTGTGGTAAGGCTAGCCACACCAAAAGAAATTTTTATTCCTACAAGAAAGCACAAGATAGGGTAAAAGACAGCAAGGCTAATACTACCTATGAGAAGGATGATAGTGTTTTGGTTTTATCCACAAGACAAACTATTTCAGATTAGTGGGTTCTAGATTTTGGTGCCTCCTTTCATGCCACCTCTTGTACAAAGGCCTTCACAATATCAAGAAGGATAGTTTGGAAAAGTTTATTTTGGGGATAACAAATTATGTGAGATCATTGGAAAAGGTGATGTTATGTTGCAATCAAAGAATGGAGACAAATGGCTTTTACAAGATGTTAGTCACATACCAAAACTTAAGAGAAATCTGATTTTTGTAAGCCAAATTTTTACACAAGGCTGTAATACGTTTTTCTTCTTAGATTCATGGAAAGTAACTAATGGAGCCTTGCTGATTGCCAAAGGAAATAAGGTGGGAAGTCTATATGTATTTAAGAATGATTCTCAAGTGGGAGCTGCTATGGTAGTGGTGGACAACGAAACTGAGCTTTGGCATAAAAGGCTTGAACATATGAGTAGGAAATGCCTTGAAGTGATGATCAAAAGATAACAATTATTGGGTTTGAAATCCATGAATTTGGAATTTTTCCAACATTGTCTTTATGGTAAGTAGAAGCGGGTCATGAAAAAAATACCTCACCTTTGGAGCTTGTTTACTCGAATGTCTTTGGACAGACTGAGGTAACCTCTCTTGGAGGTGCTAACTATTTGGTAACTTTCCTTGATGATTGCACTAGGAAGGTTTGGATTTTTATGCTCAATAGGAAATCTGAAGTGTTTAGTAAAGTCAAAGTTCTTAAAGCTTTAGTTGAAAATCAGAGTGGGAATACCATGAAATGTTTGCAAATGGATAATGGTAGTGAATTTTGTTCACTAGAGTTTGATAATTTTTGTGCAAAAAATGGTATTCAAAGAATTAAAGTTGTTCCTTTTATACCTCAAGAAAATGGGGCTGCAGAGAGGTTAAACAGAATGATTTTGGAAAAAGCATGATGTATTCTTTCCAATACTGGATTGGGAAAATATTTTTCAGCAAAAGCTTGCAAAACATCAATTTATCTAATTAATCGAGCTCCTTCATCTTGATTAAAATTTGAAATTCCAAAGGAGAGCTGGTTTTGCAAATGATTCTCTTACAGTCATCTACGGGTGTTTGGATGTGAAGCGTTCACTCTTGTTCCCAAGGATAAGCAAACCAAATTGGACCCCAAATCATAGAAGTGTATTTTTGTTGGATATAGCGAGGATCAGTATGGATTCAGGTTGTGGGATCCAATTGAAAAAAGGATACTTTGAAGCCGTGATGTGGTGTTCAATGAATTTCCTTTCTAGCATTACAAATTTAGAGAAAACTAGTTACAAAGTTTGTTCCTCTATCAATTTTTGAAAATCATGGTTCACAAATTCAAAATAAAGGTGTTTTGCAGCCATACTTGAATCAAGTGGGAGCTCCATTAGTTATGACAATGCCTACTCTAATACATTTTCCTCAAAGATCTATTACTTTACTGTCTACAACTGAGACAAGTTCTTTGTCATCTAGCAACAATCCGAATGGTGAAGGAGGTGATACTCGGATGCCTCCTCAAATAGAGCTTTCACCGCTGCCTCATTTGGTAGATAATTTGTCTTGACCTCCAAATGTTGTGACACAGGCTTGGACAGACCCATAGTAGCGATGCATCACTTTGCATAGGTCTGGCATGGAGAGTGGAGCTTATGGCCTGCACAACACTAGCAAACATGACCACACTTCATATGAGCCTGTGGATAACAACGTAGAGCACCAAGTCTGTGGTGGTGTTGATCCAACACAACTTCTTCAAAGGTCGCTGACTAGTAATTTTCCACCTCAGACTATAGGGAAACGTTTTTCTCCTATGCCGTGAAGTAGATGATCTTGGTTAAAATGATATAGAGGTTGTTAGAATTAACTTTGGTAATTTTTCTAAGCTTAGTCATAAGGAAGTTTTGAACAAGGTGTAGGGGATACAAAAAAATAGTGATATTCCTAAGTCTGGTACTAATAGTACACAAACTATTGAGAGTGTTTCAAAATTAAGGAGGACTACGAGGTATAGGAATCCTCCTAAATTCTTAGATTATGAATTATTGTATTCAAAGGAGGTAGAGCTTGAAATTTTGATTTCTAATCAAACTGAACCAGTTCCTTACAAAGATGCTTGCAAAGCAATTGATTGTGCACAATGGAAGGAGGTGATACAAGATGAAATGAATTTTTTGCAAGCTAATAACACTAGTGATTTAATGGAGCTTCTACCTAATCGAAGGCCCTTAAAGAATCATTGGGTATACAAGTTGAAAGAGGAAGATGGAGGCAAGAAACATTATCATGCCAAACTAGTTGTAAAGGGGTGTGATCAACAAAAAGGGATAGATTTTAATGAGATCTTTTCACCAATTGTGAGAATGGCCACAATCTAGGCAGTTTTGGGTTTGGTAGCCATATGGGACCTTGAAATTAAACAGTTGGATGTCAAGACTACTTTTCTACATGGTGATGTTGACGAAGAGTTGTATATGGAGTATCTTGAAGGGTTTGCAAAATAGGGATAGGAACATCTTTATTGTAGGTTGAAGCACAATTTGTATGGACTCAAGCAATCCCTAAGGCAATGGTATCTTAAATCTGATTGCTTCATGTTTGAGAAAAACTTCTTGAGGTGTGAATCAAATCCTTGTCTCTATTACAAGCAACTTCTTACTGGTGAGTTTGCTATTTTTTTCTCTATGTTGATGACATGTTGGTAGCTGATACTAGCATGAGGATTTTTTTGAGTTGAACGAACAATTAGCTAAGAGATTTTCTATGAAAGACTTAGGGGCAACCAAGAAAATTCTTGGAATGACCATTACTAGGGATAGACGAAAGAAGGAGATAAAATTATCACAAAAGGCGTATATTGACAAGGTTGTAGGTAGGTTTGATATGGTTGGTGCGAAGGTTGTTTCTACTCCTCTTGCTGGTCATTTTCATTTATCTTCTGACTTGTGTCCTAAAACACAAGAGGATAAGGAATTTACATGGAGCATTCCTTATAGATCTGTAGTTGGTAGTATTATGTATGCCATGGTCTCCACTCATCTCGATATTGCTCATGCAGTGGGAGTTGTGAGCAGATTCAAGAGCAATCTTGGTAAACCTCATTGGGAAGTAGTCAAATGGATATTAAGGTATCTTAAAGGTACTTCAGATTATGCTTTATGTTTTGGTGGGAATAATGTACAGTTACAAGGTTTCACTAATTCTGATCTAGGTAGAGATTTAGATCTACTACTGGTTATGCTTTCATGTTTCCTGGAGCTGCCATTAGTTGGGTTTCTAGGTTGTGTTGATGGTGTTTTTATGCATTTCTCAACACAGACAGTGCATAGGCGCACTACCTCTCTTGAAAGACAATCTCCCACAATCGAATTGCAGAACACTATCCCAAGGTCTCTCGGGTGTCAGGTCATGACAGTGCTTAGATACCTCAGTAGTTGATGTGATTTGCTGGAATCACAAGGCGGTCTTACAGAAAATACAAAGTGTGGACATAAAGCATGAAATTGGATTTTGGAATGGAGTTCTTAGGATAAAGGCAATTATACTTTGGCTGTAGGTTCAAACAGCAATCTTGGACTCCATTTAGTTGTTGGATTTGGCTTTACAATGTGCAATGAACCTTAGCATAGGTTAGTTTTTAAAAAAGGGAAAAAGAGCGAAGGAGGGGAAAAGTTCCTAAGTCTGAAGCTTGCTATGAATAGTGACAATGGAGTTCCCGCAATGGACAATTCCTGAAAACAATATCCCACTTAACCAGGGATTTCACAGTATCATGGAAATTGTGCTATCTTCTAAGGGCTATAGATATTTCATCCTTCATCCACCACATACATGCATGAATCAAATATAAATGTTTGGGGCAGCTTCAAATCGAGTCCAGGCTAACTTTGCACAGCTATCTACCTTCAGCAAACAGCGAAAAGTATGGACTAAGGGATCATCAACAAAGCATGAATTTTCACAATCACCCAACAACATTCCTAAGATTTATCAAAATAAAGTAAACAGCTAACTAAACAGCCATAAGATCTAAGCTAAACATGTAATATTGGAGAATGAATCATGTCACATGGGAGAAATCAAGAAAATACACCAAGTCAATGATATTTCTTATAAATTTTAGCAGCATGCCTTTACAACAACTCAACTCTCCCTTTGCAAATGAGGGGAGTGCTCTATTTATAGTTTCTAAAAAGTTAAATGAATGGCCAAGATTCATTCTCATTATGTGGCCAAGATTCATTACAAAATAGGGTTTCACCTACCCCAAATAGATTTTACACAATTTAAAAAACATGTTTTTCCTTTTCCTATTTCACATCTATGGATGGCACTATTGCTCTTTTCGTCCTCAGAGTTAATTGCTGTTTCTTTGCTATAGCTACTCTTCGTGGAGGTCTTCTTCCTGGTCGGTCGTCCTCTTGACCCTGAAGTCGCTGCGACTTATATACTTTTTGAGGATGATGGCTTGAGCTTGTCTATTTCAGCGATCTTGCATCTAACGCCTTCAAGAGTCTTATTCTTAATCTCTTCCACCGCCTACCGCCATACTGAGCCTTGGATCTCTCGAATAGCTCGACGGTCAAGGCACCTGTAGCAAAACTGAACTTCATTGTAATTTCTCCGGCTGTCTCGTCCTTCATCTTCTCCTCGAAGTATGGATTGATCTTTTCCGCATCCATTTGCACTGTGGGCATGTCATAGCCCGTCATCAGCTTGAGGTATTCGGCGCATTCCGCCCAGATTTCCTTAATCCACTCAATACTTGGATCCACTCTGTTCAGGATTTGCTCCAACATGTCCTTCCAGTTGTCGAGATCTCTGCGCCATACGTCCACCAGCCAATGATCTTCTTTCTTCAGCTCTAGCTTCTCTTCCCATGTGTCCTCAAGCATCTGAAGGATGGCTTCAATTCTCAGGAAGGTGGAGTCGTATATTGCAGGGAAATTGGTGCAAAGCCTCTTCGTGCTCTCTAAAGACTGGATCAGGTCCAAGAACTTGTTGGCTGTCCACACAGCCCTGGTGATTCCCATGTTTCCGACGTATGTGACCTGTCAGAACCAATCCTCAGTGGTCTTCTCCAAGTTCCTCCTTCTCTCCATCTTGTCTATTTGTTCTTTGGAGAGCAACTGTGGTGTGGCTGTGGAGGTGGTGGGCAGGTCGTCCACTGAGGACCATTGCTGTATGTAGTCAGTTAGGGCAGAAACCTGCGCTTTGAGCTCGTCCTTGGAGACCTTGTCCTGTTTGATCAAGTGCACCACTGTGGCCACCGACTCCTCCAGGTGTTCAACCTTTTGTTCCCTAGTTGCTGCCCCCAAGTCAATGGTAGAGATATTATAGCTCACCCCTATTTGGCCAACTATAGGCGTTGCAATTTGCACTGCTTGGTAGCCGAAAGCATCTATTGTTATCTTGGAACGGACCTTGGGCCTCTTTTCCTTCTTTGTCATGCTTAGGGATCGAGCCAAGATGGCCTCCAATCTCGCTCTTGGTTCCTTCAGCACAGGAGAAGCCTTCTCCAGTTGCTTCTCCAACCAATCGGGCATAGCATATTTATCCTTGGGTTCCTCATGGCTGCCATCACCCTTCTCAGTAAGAGGTAAGACTTTTACCTCCTTCTCTTTCTGTGGCTCCTCTTTCTCTTTAGTAGCATCCTGCTCCTCTTCGTCGGAGTCACGAATAAACATGAGGTGTTTAACGGGCAGCTTGGTGGATAATTGTCGAGTGGGATATTCTTCTTTCGCTGCCTCCTCTTCTTTCTTCTCTTCAGTAGCCTTGGCCTCGGGGCTCTTGGCAACATGGGTCTCAGCCTCAGATAAATCCTTTTGCGGCTGCTCTTCTGGTGGCTGCCCCTCTTCACCAAGTGGTGACTTTTTTGCTTCCTCCCTAACATCCTTTAGTTGCTTCGCCAATTCTTCCTCAAGGTCATCATCAAATGTTTGGATGATTTCCTTGGCACCCAAGCCATCATCCTCATCCCCGCTCTCGGAAGAGTCTGTCTCTTCTCCCTCATAAACCACCCTGTCGATGGTTCGATGCTCGTACTCGGGGTGTTCATGATATTCATCGGCCTCCTCCATAGACCTTGAGGCTTCTTGTTCTTGCTCGTCCAACTCTTTTGAAATCTGCATTGTGGCTTCCATAACTGGCGGCCCTGTTGGCGGTTGTGAAGGCTGAGCTGTCGCGAGGACTTGGGCGAGGGCCGCCTAGAGAGCCGGATTCATCAATATTTGGGAGAGCTCAGGGGGAAGGTTCTGCATATGTCTGGTAAGGGCCTCAAGCATCGCGATGACAGGGATGGGCGATGTTATTGCAGCTAGGGGGAGAGATGTAATAGGTGACATGGCAACAGAAGAGGAAGGGGAAGTGGTCATGCCGGAAGAGGAGTCAATGTTAATTATCGACCCGGCCAGGGGTGAAGGAGTAAGATGGACGGAAATGTCCACCGCCGGCGGAGATGATGCGACCATAGCTTGGGAGGCAAATGGTGCAACAAGAGGGGTAGGGAGAGCCAAGGGAGGCTATGATTCTGTCGTAGCCACCGTCTGCTTGAGCCATTTGGGAGATGATCCTCCCGTTTCTTTCTTTGCTTGCTCCTTGGGGTCGGCAGACTGTGCTGTCTCTGTTCCCTTTCTCTTCTGGGACCTGGTGACTGGAGGAGACTTGGAGGTCTCACCAGTCGATGCGGTAGCAGTGATGTCCTCTGTGGCACTTGACTCACTTTTGAGCCCTTCATATGTCAGGACTACTCCTTGTCACTTTAGGTGTTCCAGCTGCCCATCAACCCACTCCTTAGTACGAGTTATGATTGGCTGGGTGATGGTGTCCAGGTCATCGACCTCTTGCTCATCCCAATCAATGGAGGGGATTGCCAGGTTGGCAACCATAGGGTACCTTGGATGCATGATGGTGGCCTCATCCTCCTCGACCTAATCTGGCACTGGGAACGGCTGCACTCTCCTCAAGAACTGCACGGTTATGCGCATATAGTGCCTGGCGCGGACCTCCTTGTCGTCTTGGCAGTCAGCCCAGAAATCTTCAATGTGGTATTGGTGGGCGTACGCCGGCCCCAGTGCCTTCCTCACATGGCCATGTGGATCCATCCGCGGGCAGGCCGTGTACCAGTCAAAATGATATTCTTTAAGCTCCTTCTCCAAATTACTGGCACATTGGGAAGTTTGTAGTCGATACAGGCCCTGACCGAGGGTCATGGGATAGGGGATCCCTGTACGTGCTTGTTGCTGAAGACGGCTTGAATGTGTTGGAGCTACCGGGAAAGCTCCAGGAGGATGATCCTGTCATTTGGGTACCGCGGCAATCTGTTTGGCCGCTCTGTGAATCCCTGAGCCCGGATGTAGGTAAACTTTGGGAACTGGATAAACAGGAAGGCATACTCCTTCAGGAGCGCCCTGGCGCTATGGGAGACCCTCCTCTCAAAGTCTCCAGCGATTAATCTGATGATATGGCCAATGAAGGCGTCATTGACCCGGCAGTACTCCTTCTTGAAGTTGCGGTATTGGAGTTGAGGATATTTATCAAACGGCTTGAGCCCTCGCCTGTGCCCCTGATCAGGTGCCACAAATAGTCCGCTATATTGTCTTTGACCTGCCAGAGAGTACACCAGGTAGGAGGTCATATAGAACTTAGAACTCTTCTTGACGTTAACAAACTGCTCATGGAAGCAGTTGCTGATGATGCCTCCCCAGTCGAATGAAACTTTGGTGTTAACGTCCTCATTCCCCCGCAGGATCTGCTTAATGTAATAGGCCATCCACTCTTGGAAGTAGGCGGCTGCTGGGAGACGCATGACCCTGCTCAGCATAGTTACCAGGTCATGGTAGTCCTCGTGGAAATCGCTACAGAAGAGTTCGTGGGGAACCTTCGCAGCGCTGGCCGACTTCTCCTTAAGCCAGTAGAGGTTGATAGACTTCTTGCATCTTGACAGACTAGCATCCCACGCTGCTTGGCATTGTTCTAATGTGGGAACCTCCATGTGTGGGAACGTGAGAATGTGAAATATTTTCATGATTCCTTCTGGCGACATGTCGGTGAGGACGTTACCCTCCTTGTCCACAATTGTTCTAATGTCAGCTTGGTAGGCTTCTCGATAAGCCATTACTAGTTCGGGTGCTATGAGAGAGGGAGGAAAACCGGCAGCCTTGGCGATTCCACTCTGCCTTATTACTCTGGCGTTCTTTGTTGTAGGGTTGACCTTGACCCTCTAAGTGAACTCATCTATGTCCACCTGGCCAATGTTAGTATTTGAGATTTCTTTCCAGTCGGTCGAGACCTTCGATTGGAGCGGCTCACCCTGGAACTGAAACTTCATCTGATCTTTATCTTCTTTTCCCCGAGGGGTCCTTTCTGACTTTTTACCCCTATCCTTTTCGGCGGAGGCCCCTGAAGTGCCTGCAGCTGATTCCATATATCCTGCAAGCAAGGGAAAAGTCAGCACAACAAGCATCGAAAGCAATCACGTTAGTCCATATTTTGAACATATCATCTAAATAATTAATCAGGTACAACATAAATCTTGCTTCCAGATGTTATCAATTTCATTTAAGGGCATTTGGACAATCCGAGCCTGGAGGGCCAGACTTCCCTGGCAGGAATGCTGTAAGAAAGGGAAAATGTAGCCGAAGGCTCCCGGGGACCCTTCCTGGCTAAATTTCAATGTTTCGAGAGGCTCATGATGGAGAGGAACAAAATTTAAGACATGGGTTGAAGTCAGATTTGGATTTGAGCTTATTTGGGTCGATCCAAGGTGCATCGGAGGTCTTAAGCTGGAAAGCAGTTAAGAGGCGGCCGTTGGCAACAGCGGATAGTAGGCGAAAATTCGGCCGAGGAAGTTCGGTGGCGGAAGTCCGAGGGCCGGGGTCCGCGAGGCCAAAGGATAGCCGGCATGAGGTTATGGTTCAGGCTTGGAGGCTTCCGGCGTGGTGGGGCCCGGCGGTCGGGAAGACGCGACGCACCAGCCGCCGTGAGATCTTTAGCAGTTTGGACGGCGGCGGCGAGGGGGAGCCTGAGAGCCGGCGACCAAAAAGACGAGGAGCGATGGCCGCTGTTTGATTTTCGACAACTTTGAACGGCCACGGCGGAGATAGGCCTGGGGCCCGGATGGCGGAAGGCCATCAAGGGTCCACCGTGGAGGACGCCGGCGGCGAGGAGACGCTCGGGGCCCGGTGGGCGGCAAGCCAAAAGGGGTCTGCCGTGGGGAACGGCGGAAGCGTCACAGAGTTCCGAAGACAGAACTCTGGATGGCCAGGCCCGGAGGATCCCACAGCTGTGAGGAGATTTGGCAGGAGAGAGCCAAACTTCTGAAGACAGAAGTCTGGGAGCCGGGACCTGGGAAGCGGACGGCCAAGGCATGAAAAAACAATGCAGAGCGCACAGAAAACTAGGCAGGGAAGCCCGCCGGCCGGAGCTCGAAGGTAACAAGGACAGATGAAACCTGCCAAGGGGTTCAAAAAGCTGAGGCAATGACGAGGCCCAGAGGCCAAGGCGCCGGACGTAATCCGCCGCCACGGAAGGAAAATCACTTGCGGAACTCCGGAGACGGAACTCTGGGGTTCCGGGCCCGGGACAACCAAAGGGCATGCTTCTAAGTTGCAATTTCCTCGGTGGAGCCAAAGTCGGGATCCAGCCATCCGGGAGGCAGGGTAGTCTAGGTTGTTAATGCGCGGTGAAAGGCCAACGGAAATCCAAGGGGGAGATCCGACGGACCGGGCCCAGAGAGGGGGGATTTCTACCAGGAGGTTTCAGAGTTTGAATTCGACGGTGAAGATGGGCCTCGGACCCGGGAAGGACATTCGCCCTGCGCGACGAACGGCCGCGGCAGGGAGAGGTCCCGAATCGGCAGCGAGGGTGTTCTGTTAGGTTTTGACGATTTTGGACACGTGGGTTATGAACGCAATTTGGTTTTCTTCCATCTTATGCCATCCTACTTATTGATTCATTTGATCAAATGCTTCAAAAATATGAAAAAGATGGGAGGGCAAACGGGGGTGGCCTACCTCAAGTATGCTAAGTGGTGAGGCGTGGGATCCACTGACGTTGATCGAAGTGATGCTCAGGGTGACGATCGTGATGCTTGTCGAATACTGCGGGCCCCAGATGATCAATTCTCAATTAGCTCTGATTCCTATTTGTGAAAATGATTTTGGCAGGTTGGGTATTTTATACCCCAACTGCCATTAACACCCGTATTAATTGCTCATACAGCCGCGGGAAAGTTGGTGGGATTCGAATTAGGTCAGCGGTGGCGGCGGAGACCCTGGGACCCGGCGGCTGGAAAGACGTGGCGTGGCGGCCGTCGTGTGATTTTCGCGTTGATCGGGCGACGGCGGCAGCGGAAGGTTCGGGGCTCGGAGCCTGGGGAGCCGACAGAAATCCATCGTCGAGGACGGCGGAACTGCCACAGAGTTGTAGGAACGGAACTCTGGATAGTCAGGCCCGGAAAGTTTCATGGCGGGCACTCAAACATAAACCATCGGCGGAAAAAACTAAGGCGGGGCCCGAGGAGCAGGAGGCCGCCAGAGGCTCACCGTCGCGGACGGTAGGGCAAACCCCGAGGGGCAGAAAGACGTCCGGAGAATGCCACGAAGGACAGAAAATTCAAAGGGGAAACCCGAACAAAGCACTCCGGAAGCCCAGGCCTGAAGGGGTCCAAGGTTGTTCCAGAGCCAAAATGCCAAAGGGAACCCGCGGGGCCCCGGAGGGCAGCAAAAACCAAAAGAGGAGGCATGGTTGATTTATGATGAAACCTTGGAGCAACATCGACCATGCAGAACATCAAAAAGGAGGGGCACACAAAATGAGGTAGCGCCAAAAGATCTGACGAGGCGAAAGAAAAGAGGGCCCCCGTTTTGAACGGGGCGTGTGTGCTAAGGGAACAACAAATGGCGACTCCGCTGGAGAACGCTCCGGAGCGTTCTAGGGATAAATATTCATTCAGGACCTAGAATCTCTGGTTTCATAGACTAAGAGCGGCTTCCAAAGATGAATCCGGGAGAACGAGATCCTTAATTGGGCCAGCTTACAGGACATCTCAGAAGTGTGTGTATAGTGAGTTCATTCCTTTCTTTTGGATAGTAACTAGGGTTACCAATTCAACCGAGTGAGCTACATAAATTGCCTAACACGAGAAGTCACCTGGACATTGCCCCGCTACCAGTCAGGCATCCATAGCCTTGATGGAGTTGTCGCTACAATCTCATGGATATTGCTCTACTGCCGGCCGGGCGTCCATAGCCCCGATAGAGTTATCCGAACACCCATACAGTCATTTATTCTTTTTTTTTTCAAATTTCTCTTTTTCCTTTTATTTTGATATTTTATTTCTTTTTTTCCATTTAGTTTGACCGGGTAAGTATTGAAGCCTACAATGGGTTTGAGATCAGCAAAGGGGTCACCGGAGTAGACTTAAGATTATTCACCACTGGGTGTCATAACAACCATGGTACCTGGCCCTTTAGAAATTATTATTATGTAATTTGTGCTAGATCCGAGATGGGTAAGAAGATCCAAATTTAAGGGTCAAGTTCTAAGCAGAAGTTCAAACAAGGAAATCATTCGCGACAGCCTTTCAAATATCGATTAATCTAGAGTGAATACCGTTAGCCGAGAACACAAAGAACGGACAAGAAAGTGAACCACTCTCATTAAGTGAGCACGGTCACCGCAGCGAGAGCCAGAAACCTCTTTCAAACAAAACCACGGAGGGGAGAAAACAAAGCGATGCAACAAAACGCGAAATAAGCAAGAAAGAACTACTCTAACCTATGTACAAGTATTTACAACTTAAGAGCTCGGCGAGCTCAAGCTTGAAGTAATGTTTCAGGTGCTGTCCGCTGACCGTAACTGACATTCTCACCGGTCAAGGCTTTTGTAGCGTAAGACATTCCAAATCAGCCTATCTAAAAGGCCAAGCCAAAGCTTGCTTAATTTGTTGCGTCCCCCTTTCTTCATGGGCTCATCCCAATGAGTAGGGATGCATCTACAATTCTAAAGGCCTTGATCTTGCCTCTAAGTGGGTCTAACCATCTCTTCACACTATGCCCCCGATGTTTTATGCAAATTTTCATTGCACTGTCGTGACTTCCTAAACAAGAGTTTTAGTCGAAGCTTCCCACGATCTCCCTCCCTTATAAAAAAATTGATGAACTGGAGGGTAGGAATCTTCGCATGGATGGGGAACATAGGCTCTAGGCCATAGACAAGGTGGAATGGAGAATCGCCAAGGGCAGCCTTGTGGCGAGTGCAATTAGCCCAAAGGGCAAAACGAAGCTGGGTATGCCAGTCCTTGGGATTCCTATCTAGTAGCTTTTTGATCATAGTAATCAAATTTTTATTCGTGGATTCAGCAAGGCCATTGCCCTGAGGATAGTAATTAGACGAGAATTTAAGGGCTATTCCATAGTCAAACACCCAATTGGCAAATTTTAATGGCTAAAATGAACCATTATCACATACCAAAGCATACCGACAACCAAAACGATTTAAAATGAAACTTTCCAAGAAATTAGTAACTATCAGTTGTGCATTGCTTACATACTATTGCTTCCATCCATCTAGTACAGTAATTAGTAGTGGTAAGAATGTACTTGTGTCCCCCAGACGATGGAGGGCTTACCAGACCGATGAAGTCAAGACCCCATTGCGCAAACGGCCTTACCTCCAACATAGGCTGCAGTGGGACAACAACATTCTTTTCCCTAGTGGCAGCGGTCTGACATGTGTGACATGAACGAACATGGCAATGGGCATCCTTGAAGATAGTTGGCCAATAATACCCTGCTCTCAATATTTGATGTGTTGTAGAAGGACCCGAGCCGTGGCCCGTACCAAATTTATTGTGAAACTCCCTCAAAACACGTTCTGCTTCCTCCTTGCCAAGGCATCTTAGATAAACGCCCTCATGATTCTTCTTATAGAGAATGGACCCCTGTAACATATAACCTTTGCTTTTCAATCTGAGGGCCCTCTTCTGAACTCCTTGCAAATGTGACAGACACTTATGATTCGCCACAGATAGTAAACGCATATCTTTGGTACCACTCTCCGGGAGACATCTTCAAGTTGGTACTGCTGTACCATGAGTTCAGGTCCAGCCTCTGCTGCTGTTTTGGCAATTGTGCGAGTGAGTGCCTGCCCTCTCACCAGTTTCATCGGTTAGATCTCCATATCATATTCTTGTAGCAAGGTGACCCACTTAGCCCTTCGTTCGCCCAACTCGTTTTGCATGAGTAGTGTCTTCATGGCTAGATCGGGGACAATGGCGAACACCTTGTTGTGTAGAATGTAGTGTCTAAATTTCTTCACCCCCGACAAGAGCCGCATCGCCGCTTATGTTGTGGTAACGCATTCAACATCTTTGCAGGGGAGCACTCATAAAGGTATCTGCAAACATTTCCTTCATCGCCTTTCGGTCAACATACAAGACAGAGTGCTCAAGCAAATATAGATATAAAATGGTTTTCGTGATAATTTGCTAACTAACACAGGTGCCTTAGCAATAGTCCATTTGATTTCTTCAAAGGATTGTTTGGCATCAGGTGTCCATTCGACTTTGGCATCCTGTTTGGGCATGGTGTTGAGAGGTTTCACAATCTCTGCGAAACCTGTGATGAATTTCTGGACAAAATTAATCTTTCTGAAGAAAGACTTTAATTCCTTCTTGCTGCCCGGGGGCCGAATTTTGAGTAAGGACTTGATGTGCTCAGGATCAATGGAGATTCCCTGTTCCGAAATGATGTGTCCGAGGAGCCTACCTTCAGTCACTTCAAAAATGCACTTCTTGGGGTTTAGGGAAACCTCGAATTCCCTGCATCTCTGAAATACCTTGCATAAGTCGGAGACGTGGTCGCTTCGCCTTTTAGAAAATACAGTTAAGTCATCCATGTAGATGATTATGCATTTGCCAATTAGGTCTTTGAAGGCGATATCCATGGCGCGTTGGAACGTGGCGCCGACATTGATGAGCCCGAAAGGCATTCTTTTGTATGCGAATGTCCCCCATTTAGTAGTGAACGCTGTCTTGTGGCGATCCTTGTATTGCACCATTACCTGGTTATACTCGGAGTATCCGTCGAGGAACGACATCATCTGGGAGCCGTTGACGATTTGCAGCACCTCATCCAGTGACGGTACGGGATAGTTGTCTTTCTCCGAGGCGCGGTTCAGATTGCGAAAATCCACACACAACCTGATCTCTCCATTCTTTTTCCTAACCGAGACCAAATTAGCCACCCACGTGGAGTGCCTGACGAGAAAAATAATTCTTGCTGAAAGCAACTTTTTCACCTCCTTATGAACGACAGGGTCCAGCAAGGCATTGATAGGGCACTGCCGCTAGCGGAATGGCCTCACTTCTGTCTTAAGAGGGATAGTGTGTGTAATGACAGAGGTGTCATAAGTTTTCAGATCCTTGTAACTGCATGCCACCACATCATGGTATCTTTGCAACGCACCTATGATTCCTCTTCTTTCCTCCGGCGTGCACACTTTGCCAATAAAAACATTCCTAGCATCCTTGGCTGTCGCAAGGTTGTGTGTATCACACTGGTTGCTTATGGCCTCCTTCTTCGTTCGTTGATTCTGATCCTTGATCTGATCTAAATCAAATATGTATTCCAGCTGAACCATACCTCTGGGGATTGTATTGGTTTTGAGGTTAATGACCCCCTCTATGTCCAGTTCGGCCTCCTGTGGATCAGGTTCATCAATTATTTGAGATACGAAGACATCGAAACTTGTGATGAACTGAAGGATGTGCTTGTCGTCATTGAAGACTTGTAAATGGGTAACATTATCTGGGATTGATGGCGTGGATGTTAGCTCAACAGTGAATTTCTTGAGCCCAGACAAAGAGAGGGGTTGTAGAGTGCTGGCTGCTTGGGCCAAGGCATCAGCTGTGTGATTCTGAGCACAAGGGATCAATTGTATGTTGAATGCATCTAGGCCCTCTAATAGGTCCCAAACCCTGTGCCTATAATTTGTGAGCCTTCGATCATGACAGGAGTACAACTTCCTGACCTGCTTAACTACGAGTGCAGAATCCCTGAAGACTTGCAGCACTTTTACATTTTTCTTCAAGGCCATAAGAAGGCCAAGGACTAAAGCCTCATATTCCGCTACGTTATTGGTGCAATAAAACTGCAATCGGTGGGTAGCGAGAAATGTCTTACCCATTGGGATGATGAGTTCGAATCCAGCTCCAGCTCCTTGCCTCGACTTCGATCCATCAAATCAGAGCGTCCAGCACACGGATGATTTCTTATCTTCATGCTTGATTGAACTTCCGTTCCCTTTCGGCTGGGCGGCGGGCCCTGTGATCCTAGGGGAGTCTTTAGGTTTGAAGCAATGATCAACACTTGACCCTCGTGGTGCCTCCTTTGGTGTTTCTTTCTGAGCAGCTATTTTTCTAATATGCGCCACTATCGTTTGGCATAAGCAACAATCAAATTCAGAGTGAGTAGCGTCGTGGACCCTGCACAAGGTTGGCAATAAGAGATCCTAGAAATTGATTTGAGCTCCTAGGCTGAGCTGATCCTTTGCACACTTTTCCATGAACTCCTGGAATCCATCGAGTAGTCCCCAGTTGTCATCCTTATCCGGTTCATCATTAGTTTCTGCCAACACTTCTGTGTCTGGGGGCATTCGCGTGGAATTGGTCGAGGGACTGCACAACACCAGCAATACTTCATCTGCACGTTCTTCCTGAAGCTCAAGCTCATTTTG
>VDFB02334747.1:0-123350 GCA_007258455.2 Sequoia sempervirens | reverse complement strand
TGATGAATTACATTATGCTCTATGCCTACGCTACCAACAGGAATGTAATTTGCTTCAAATCAGGCATTCACCAGATGACTGAGCTATAAAGGCTGACAATCAAGAAAAACATAACTCAATGGAAGCTTTCAGCTTCTTTTATTTTGCTAACATGTTTGTTTCAATGTGCAGGAACAGGTTCATCATGTTCGAGATCATTTTGTCAGATATGTGGAGCAAAACGGGCTCCCACAAGGGTTGAGCCCGGCATATCAAAAGGACACCTCTCATTCACATCATATATGAGAGTTACATGAGAGTCATCAAGTATTACAGTCATCAAATAGGACTGCTGTAAAGCAATATCAAATAATAAAAGCAGTCTAATTCAGCATGGTGAAAATAGATTGAGCAATTATCTTTTTTCTCATCATTCAAAGGAAAAATCAAGGAAGCATGTTAAGAGAGTATTAATTGTATTTGTCATAGTTCAGTTTCAGCTCTGTCTTTCATTCATATTCACATTTTAATGAGGCATTGAGCCCCTTTATACTGAAGGGAAAGCAGAGCATTCAGCAATTCAACTGTTTCTTACAACTCCAAAGCACATGCACAGTCTACAGAAGACTCAAGAGAAACAGATTTGTATTCCATGATGAGTGTAATAACCATAGAGGACAACCAGCTGATTTAAATATTTATCAAATGACAATGATATTACAATCGTATGAGCATACAGTAGTCATGATAGCAGGAATAAAAATCTTATGAGCATGTGCCCCTAAATGAAAGCAATTCACAAAAGTTACACGTGAACATTTTAAACCTTGGTCAAATTATAATATGGCAAAATAATAATGAGGGCTTCATGAGGTACAATCACATCATATAGTGATTTGTGAGTTTTCTGATGACAGTTGGACAGTGAGAAGCTTGAACAAAGTGTGATAGCAACAAAGTATGGTTTAATCGGCATTGACAATAAATGGAAGCATCTTCAAAGCTATAAGTAATAGTCTTACTGTGATAACAGCATTTCATGATTTGATATATAGAAAGGCAGAAAAGAAGCTATAGAGGTCATTATAGGGCTCATAGCTGTGAAGTGGAATTGTTGTCCTGTGGTACCAGCATAAAGTACCAAAGTGAGCAATCAAGAGTCAAATACCAAATATATTTCTAAGCAAGCTTCCATCATAAGTGCAGCCATATAAAGGTGGAAATTTAATAGAGCAAGTCTACATTCACTCTTTGTTCAAATGCATTGAATACAGCTAAATGATCACAATGCCGTTTCACTGTGAGTTTGAATGTAAAAGGACAATTGAAAGCATCATTCATTAATGGAGCCACAATCATGTTTTGAATGCAGTTAAATTCTCAAAAGACAGCCATCACAATGACAAACACAATCCATACTCAAGACTAATGAATAGTCTCTTTGAATGAAGGAGTACAAGTAACAAAAGGTAGTGATAAGTGATATAAGACATCAATGCAAATACAAAGGAGCAGGTGTACACTAAGCAAAAAACATACGCTACAGGACTGTCATATTGACAGTAGCAATACATGGCGCATTCAATCAAAGAATGGTAGTCTTATAAATGATCACCATGGAGGTCGTTTTTCTTTAAAGTACAGATTGTTCGAACCCTGGTGGTTCTCTAAACGAAACCCAACTGAAGTTTTGAGTTTTTTTGCAAATTTTGGTTTTTTGTGATTTTGAGGGTTTTTCACAGGCAAAATGAAAGTTGCGATTTCTCTAGAAATACCAAATAAATTCATATAAAATTCATACAGGCATAGAAATGCGTGGAAATGGTCCAGAATAGAGAGGCGTACTTTTATTTCAACTTTCCCAGAGCATTTACAAGGTAGAAGGCAACAAATAAATGCAAATACAAATTTATAATGAAAAAACCTGAGGGCAGCTGTAGCTGCATTAATTGCATGAAGTCAAAGGTACGGCTGAAAGAAGTAAATGAATCTCCAGCTCATAATTCAATGCCAAACCTCCAGTAACCCATGCACACTGATGCCAATCAACTGAAACTGAAGAATGGAGACGTCCTTGCACTGTGAAGAAATGTACGGCCTGCAAAGTACAAAAGTACGGCCTGCTGCAGCAATAAGGAAAAAGTACGGACTCCAAGGAAAAGATACCAGATCAATGAATAAACTCCTCTGCAAACCAAATCGCCCAAGATACAAACACCAGACTGTGAAAGGGAAAGATGTCTTCTCCAGAAACAGTGAAAAGTACGGCCCTTTGCTGACTGGTATGGCCTGGTACAGCAAGTACTGAAATGTACGGCACCTTGGGATTTGTGCCAGAACTCTGATAAATAACCTTTTCTTAAGTCGCCTTGACTGTTTGATGGATTTCACTGTGAACCTTTGTCTGAATAAATGATTACGCCCAATCTGTGACTTCTGTATGAAATCACCCAGTGCAAGCTTCAGCTGGTATTGCACAGCCTCAGTCTGCCTAATCTCTGAAGAGTTTTCGTTCTTCAGAAACGATCGTCTGCCAGAAACCCTAAGGTTTGCAAACTCCAATGCTCAGAGCACGAAAGACAAATTAGAATATCATATCATAATGGTTCGATTTGTCTTGACTGCAAAATATATACCTTCTTCAATAAAATTCGACCCAATGCTCTTTTAATTAATCGTTTAAATTAAATGATTTAATTCTCACTTTAGAACTTAGGAGAAATAAACAATAATTAATTGGCGTCCTTTTAAGTGAATTATAATTTATTCACTTATCAAATATTAACTCAATATTATAAAGTATAAGAAATACTTTATAATTTGCCAAATTAATTAAATATTTCAATATTTCAATAAAGTGACTTTATTATAAAGTCAAAATATTAAATATTTAATAATGCATTAAATATCCCTTATTCCTCCGTCTAATCATCAAACTGCTGAACTGGGTCGATTCTGAGCTGAAAGGTTGAACCAGGTGCCCTGCCCGAAATAGCAGCTTCCGCCTGACCTAACTTTCTAAAAATAGAAAGTTCCTGAAAAAGCTCTCTGGAAGATTCTGCGAAGGCCCAACCTGACACAACAGCAAACTGGAGCTACCAAACACTGGATGACTGCCACCGATGATCCTCTGCACACCCTGTCAGCCTACGAGGATCGAAATTATAGGCTAACTCCTCGACAAGCAGTGTCAGCTAAAACGGGGACATGACAGTCCGCCCTCCCTGAAATTGCTTGTCCTCAAGCAATCTCTGCAAATACAGCTGCACTGCACCACCTGGATCCCATGGATAGTTCCGGACAATGTTCCTGCTGGCCACAACGGACTCCTGTAACTCCCACAACTGATTAGCAAGAAAAGAGTACCATTCCCCATTAACCTCAATGCGGTCCGGCATAGGATCAAGAAACTCAGAAGGAGGCAAGTCAAACGACAAGCAACACTTACCCCCTAAAACTGCACGAGATATACTATCATCCAGCATATCAAGTACGTGCATGCTAGAACTGTGCACCTGAAACAACTTGTGTACATGTGGATTAATCACGAAGCTATATGCACTCTGCACCATATACACACTGTGATACTCCTCCGTGAGCTGAGTCTGAAATCCTAGTGCACTAGTAGGATCCCAAACGCTATCATCACTCTGCTCAAGACCAGGATCAGGTGAGTTACCCATATCAAACTCAAAAAGCGGATTGTCGTATGTAGATATAACATCTGTCTCAAACAATGGATTGGTCACAAACGGAACCAAACCACTGGGCTGATCCCAAACGGCTGCCTCAGAACCCCCGGGGTACTGAGCATAACCATGCATGGTCTGCACAAAATCCTCCTCTACCTTCGCGCTCTTCCCACTAACGATAGAGATAGAACGAAGGCAGCCATCTGTAATACCCCTCAACACATATTTCTTGCCCTGTACCTCAAATCTCATCTCCATTTTAGGCAAGTTGAGGGTGAACACACTGATATCCTGCAGCCATCTCATACCCAACACTAAATCCATCCCTCCTAAGTTGACAACATAAAAATCTGCCTGCAACTCATAATCATTCAGCATGAGAGTGAGATTACAAATCCGTCGAGTGCAAGTGAGTGTATATCCATCTACCACCCGAACTCTGAATCCAGCGAAATCTTCTGTCTGGAGTCTACATCTGCTGACGAAGCTCTCATCAATGAAATTGTGTGTAGCTCCAGTGTCGAGCATAGCAATACATCGCTGTCCTTCCACTGATCCCCTAAACTTGAATGAATCATCCCGTACACTCGTAGATAACACCAACGGGGATAAGTTGGCATCGGACCCAAACTCCGTAGAAGCATTCCCTGCCTCCGCATGTTCTGAAACAACCTGCTGGTCTGAATCATCAGACTCGTCATCATCATAGTAAACCCACATGGCGCGGTTGGCTTTGCCTTTCGGTCTCAAAGGACAATCGTGCTCCTTGCTGTAGGGTGCTTTGCACCAATAACAAAGTTGTTTCTTCCTGCATTCCTCCCGAGTTGCATCATCAATTCTCGCAACTGGTTTCCTTTTAGGCTTTGCAACTGGTGTATGACTCTCCTCAATAGGCAAGTTATTTGTTTTAGGCGGAAATTGTTTCTTCGGAGCAGCAAGCTCCATACTCCTTGCCTTCCGCATCGCCTCCTGAAGTGTAGTAGGATCAAACGCCTTGACCCAACCTCTCATGGGTTCGGTCAAACCCTCAACGAAGAGTATGATAAGTCTCCGCTCCGAAATCCCTGTCACCATGACTGCAACTCTCTGAAACTCACCAATATATGCATCCAAACTGCCTGTCTGTCTGAGCTGAGCCAACTCTCTGAAATACAGTTCTGGATCCTTCTTATCGAATCTCTCTATCAGTCTGCTGGTGAACTCCTGATAGGTATTGACCGCATGACGGCCTAGCGTGTACATGCCATGGTGCCACCAATCGTGTGCTACTCCGTCAAGATGTAAAGTGGCAAATTTAATTGCCTCATCCTCCTGCATAGGCCTAAGTGACAAGTAATTGTCCAATTTCTGGACCCAAGACCTAGCTGATGTCTTCTCCGACCCATCAAAATATGGCAGCGTAATCTTGCTCACGCTTGCTCGCGAAATCTCCTATTCCGCACATGCTGCTTTGCTGGCGATCTTTGTGGGGGTCCTGGTCAAATCTACCTCCCCTCCTCTGGGTTTTATAGACATCCTATAAACTCATGAAATGTAAGTGCGGATCTCGGTAGCTAGTGACATGTACTGAAAGCCATGAAGTCTCGTCAGAGTGCGCCTTGTACCATTGCAGTAGGCTGGAAACTCCCCGATGCTGCACTCTACAGAGTGCGAGGTGGGTCTCTAGGTAGAGAGTAGAGGTGGGCACGGCCCTGCGCTCACAGTAGATGGGTGGCGGTATCTGGAGTGGGATGCCAATGGTGATCCAGCTTGATGCGGTCAAGCTCGTCTGTCCAATGCAGATGTGAGTGTAGGCATTGTGAGGTACCTTTGTCTAATGGTACCCATCAGGCTGGACATCATATCCATCCTTATTGTGTCTCGTCTAAACTCCTCATGATTTGATATCTCTGAATCTGTGATCAATTATTTTCTCCGTCGACGGTGCGCTATAAATCTCATGCTTGAATGGGATCACGCGACTCACATGAAAGGCAAGCAAAACTTTTCACGAATAGCAGCTTAGCGAAAAAGCGCCCAGGATGGCGGGGAGATGCATTTTGCTGCATTACCCTTTATCCAGAACCACGGTGGTTCTCGCGAAGCTGGCGAAGTTTTGAGTTTTTTTTTTTGCAAATTTTGGTTTTGTGATTTTGAGGGGTTTTCGCGAGCAAAATAAGAAAGTTCACAGTTCTAGAAATACAAAATAAAATTCATATAAATTCATACATGCATAGAAATGCGTGGAAATGGTCCAGAATAGAGAGGCGTACTTTTATTTCAACTTTCCCAGAGCATTTACAAGGTAGAAGGCAACAAATAAATGCAAATACAAATTTATAATGAAAAAACCTGAGGGCGGCTGTAGCTGCATTAATTGCATGAAGTCAAAGGTACGGCTGAAAGAAGTAAATGAATCTCCAGCTCATAATTCAATGCCAAACCTCCAGTAACCCATGCGCACTGATGCCAATCAACTGAAACTGAAGAATGGAGACGTCCTTGCACTGTGAAGAAATGTACGGCCTGCAAAGTACAGAAGTACGGCCTGCTGCAGCAATAAGGAAAAAGTACGGACTCCAAGGAAAAGATACCAGATCAATGAATAAACTCCTCTGCAAACCAAATCGCCCAAGATACAAACACCAGACTGTGAAAGGGAAAGATGTCTTCTCCAGAAACAGTGAAAAGTACGGCCCTTTGCTGACTGGTACGGCCTGGTACAGCAAGTACTGAAATGTACGGCACCTTGGGATTTGTGCCAGAACTCTGATAAATAACCTTTGCTTAAGTCGCCTTGACTATTTGATGGATTTCACTGTGAACCTCTGTCTGAATAAATGATTACGCCCAATCTGTGACTTCTGTATGAAATCACCCAGTGCAAGCTTCAGCTGGTATTGCACAGCCTCAGTCTGCCTAATCTCTGAAGAGTTTTCGTTCTTCAGAAACGATCGTCTGCCAGAAACCCTAAGGTTTGCAAACTCCAATGCTCAGAGCACGAAAGACAAATTAGAATATCATATCATAATGGTTCGATTTGTCTTGACTACAAAATATATACCTTCTTCAATAAAATTCGACCCAATGCTCTTTTAATTAATCATTTAAATTAAATGATTTAATTCTCACTTTAGAACTTAGGAGAAATAAACAATAATTAATTGGCGTCCTTTTAAGTGAATTATAATTTATTCACTTATCAAATATTAACTCAATATTATAAAGTATAAGAAATACTTTATAATTTGCCAAATTAATTAAATATTTCAATATTTCAATAAAGTGACTTTATTATAAAGTCAAAATATTAAATATTTAATAATGCATTAAATATCCCTTATTCCTCCGTCTAATCATCAAACTGCTGAATTGGGTCGATTCTGAGCTGAAAGGTTGAACCAGGTGCCCTGCCCAAAATAGCAGCTTCCGCCTGACCTAACTTTCTAAAAATAGAAAGTTCCTGAAAATGCACTCTGGAAGATTCTGCGAAGGCCCAACCTGACACAACAGCAAACTGGAGCTACCAAACACTAGATAACTGCCACCAATGATCCTCTGCACACCCTGTCAGCCTACGAGGATCGAAATTATAGGCTAACTCCTCGACAAGCAGTGTCAACTAAAACGGGGACATGACACAGATTTATAACACTATGGCATGGAGGGTAGCGACTATCATAAAATGAACAGCAACAGAAATACAGAGTTTAAATGGTGCTGCAATGTCATTTAATCAAGTTTCTATTCTGTGAGTAACAATACAGCAAATGCTCAACAAAAGAATAAAGAATGCACAAAAAAGTATGAATTTCTTTCAAGGAAAGAACAAATTTACACTCTTAGAGAGCTCGAGTAAAGCTTAGTTATTCCATAGTAAAATCAAAGGAAAAATACAGTGGGTTGCAAATACCCAGATGGGGATTATCATAGGCCGCGACCAGAAACAGTGAAAAGACAGCTACAGGAAGTATAATATACAGAAATGTCTTGCAAAATAAACCAAAATACAACTGTCTGACAGGGTGCTTTATCATAGCCATTGATAGCCATTGAAAAAATGGGAGCAACATAACAAGCCAAGAGGCCGCACTATACATGTCAAAGTTACAACAAAGAGTAATTCCAGCTCAAAAACAAAGGCTCGAATCCACTATGGCAGCCTTAAAGAGGCTGGAAATATCCATAAGAATGAGAAAAATCAGACTTACCAGCGCTGCTATAGACTTCCAGAAATTCTTTCTTGGCATATGTTTGCTAGTGCAAGGCTAGAACTCTTCATATGGCGGCTAGAACAGAGGGTAAACCACAATGAAGCCATGGCGTCCAAGGAAATACAAGAATAAGAGAATGATAAAGTATGTTAGAGGAAATGAGTCACAGCTGCGGCTTTGAAGCCCAAAAACGCATCAAAATGATTGGAAGGACTCAGATTTACAGCAAAATAAACTTCATCTTACATTTTTTGTTCAGGATCTTTGAAGAAATCATCAAAATCGACAGAGAAAGGTGCAGTTCGAGCTTCAAACCCCAGCTCTAAAGGCGGCCAACAGCTTCTTCATGAAGCTTCTCTCCAAGTCAAGCATAATGATTTTTAGGGTTGATATTTTGTTTTGTCTATTCGCCCTAAAAACATAATCAATTTGTTGTTGATGACCTTGACTTCAAGTCAAAAGTTCTTAGGTATTACATGGTGGTCAACCCTTGCAATGATGTGTCCCCTTATTTTTGATATTTGACATTATATATGCCATATAAGGGTGATTTGGAGTTAACAATAGTGCCAAGTATAATGTGCATGGTCGGCTAATGTTTGTTTAGTGAAGAATGCATATTCAAATATATGCTAAGTGTGTGTATTCTTTATTTTTTTTATTTGTATTATTCAATGTAAATGAATTAATTAAATGATGCATCATAAATCATTTAATTAATTCATCATCTTAAAATGCAAATAAAGAACATTATGTAAGGCTGAGTTACAACTATAGATTCAACTGAAGATTTATCATGCAAGAATGGACTTTAAGTTATCATGGGCGAGTTAATTAAAGCAAGGTGGATTTTGCATGTTTTGGCCTACATTCAGAGATTTCCAGTTCAGTTTGAGTTACAGATCAGTTATACGCATGGTGACTGTAGGTTCGAGATTGAGTTCACTCATTTTTGCATGAGTTTGAACCTTATTTTCAAGGATTTTTGCTTCTACTCGGATTTCACCTTGGAATTATCATTTTCTCATTGAAATTGACTTTCAGTTTCATGTTCATGCACTTTGAAGTGCATTCTCATTGTATATATTGAAAAAGGTTTATCTTTTTTCAGTTGGTTCTTGTTATTCAGCCTTTGCATTCTGCAAAGTGAATTGTCATGTAACTCAATTTTCAGATTAATACAGCAACATTTTACAGGTTCATTAGTTTATGATTTGCAAAGGATTCCTTTTAATTTTTCAGTATTTTCAAGTTTGCCTTCTAGATTTCAGGCATCATTATTGTGAGGAATTTGATCGAGAAATTATTGTGCTTTCAGTTATGAAACCTCTGATTTTTCTGTCTTTTTCACATATTTGTATGCAGTTTTAGTTTAAGTTCACTGATTATACACTGTGCATGTACTTGATTAATCAATTTGGTCGTGAAAACTTCGTTTTCCCTCAACATTGCATTAAATCAAAGCCTCTGTTTAAAGCATCCAGGTGACTGAGCTATCAAATCAGGTTGTGCGAATTAAAGTGTTTTGTGATTATTTGTGAGTTAGGTTGCAATTAGATTTCCAATCAAGTGCATCTATAGGTTTCATTACAGTTTAAGCATTACTTTCAGTACTTCTATCCTTTTTCCAACAATTTACCAATTATTAATTTGAGAATCATATAGGAAGTCGGCCTAGAATCCGGAGGTTCAATCTCGTTATAGGTCACCCACAACCTGAGTTTGATCCAATGTTTCAACAGATTGCTGAATTTAGTTATTCAAGCGTTTGGGTGCAATCTCTTTGACAACAGTACTCATGAATCTTTTTTTCGAATAAATGTTGTTTTAATACTTTTTTCAACTAATTCTAAAAGTTATTAAAATTACTTTTAATTGAATATTCTTTTTTCTCACTTATAATTACTACTTACCTTTTAGGTAATTGATATTTACCCTTTTCCGGACTTCTAATTTTTATTTCCTTTTGACCATGTATCCAATATTCACTTTTGACCCCATTTAATAATAAATTGTCTTTTTCCAAAGTTATATAACTTAAAGTACCTTTTTTGGACAACTTAATAAATTATTATTATATTATTTCCTGTTAAATCTCCCTTTTAGTCTATGGGGAATAAAAATAGGCTTTAGGTTTTCTAATTTGATTTAGTTCGAAAAATAGAACATTACAGATGCACTGATAATATGCCTATCTTGATATCAAGGTTAGTTTCTTCATGCTTTAATCTTTGAAAAAATATAAAAGGAAGAGATACAGTTTAAAAGTGAAGATGAAAATTCACAAAGAAAATTTCAAAATCTAAGTTCGGCAATCAATCATCCCCATCCAATCCAATAAGATGAGACACATATAGTGGTATAGAATATATAGGATTTCCGATGATATCCCAAATGTGATTTTTGGATGTAGAACGTGCAAGGTATCATTTAGAATGTAAAATTAATTGGAAGTACAGATAAAAATCATTTATATTCTTAAATGAATTGGATTGTTCAAGACACAATTTACTACAAGTGAATAACATGCCTAATTTGAACGATTTGAATGATATTCAAAAAATAATTTTAAATCAAAATATGCACCTCAAATAAGAAACATGAAAAAGACAAACTATAGATGATGGAGTTTGTAGGTGAGTCATTTGGAAACAACTACTTCATCTTGAGTTAATTTTTAACATTTTGAGTCTCACTTCTAGAGAATAGATTGAATCCAATTCTTGATAGTGGTAAGATAGGACATCAATATTGTACCATAGTTGAGTGTGTAGTCAGCATACAATGTCTTTATTATTATTTTTTAATATGGTTGTGTTTGTAAATGGATTGAATTGGAAGCTTAAGATCAATTAATGGTTGTGAATCAAAAGTGAGATCAAAGATCTCATATCAAAGGAGAGGATGAAATCTCTTTATTATTGATGTGCAAAGTATGGAGCCTCTAATTCCCAAAACGGATACCTAGGCAGGGTCAATATGAATGAACCCTCAAGATAAAGATCTAGGTCTAAGGATGACCCCAATATTTTTTGGAAGCTTACCATATTTAGTGCAAGTATTTAGGATAACATCATAGATTTGATGCCATGACTATGGATGATAAGATTATCAATCTAACATGTCTAGTGGATAAAGATTGCATGGTTGATTAAATTGATTCTTGACGTTTAATGAAAAAAAAATAGTATTAATCAGGGAGGTTATTACAGTCAATTTATGTTGTATAATACTATAATTGGGACATTCTATTTCATCTATTATTTAGGCAATACAAGACTGTACAACAATATTCCCATTCTCATTTTTTTTTTTACTGCAGCCGTAGCCCACACAAATGTCTTCTTTCTGCTGTTATTTTTGAACTATGTAGGATAATTTTGAAATATTCGGTAAGCTAATAGAAGTGGGGAAAACAAAATAATAAGGTATCTGTAAAGAAGTAATGAAGTCTGGCAGGGTCAAGGATTTCAAGTTTCAACAAATATCATACTCCAGAAATACCATGCTAATCTATTATCTCTCAAGATTCAATACTTTTCTAGAAGATGTGTATACTGTCCTACTTGAAGTATAATTCAAAATGGGAGATCTGAATGCAATTAGTGTTTTTAAATTGCTGGAAATGAAACAATACTGTAGTTGTGTATACTGTTCTACTTGAAGTGTAACTCAAAATGGGAGATTTAAATGCAATTGATGTTCTGAAATTGCTGGAAATGAAACGATACTATACTTGCATGAAATAATCAAAGAAATGAAAGACAATTGACACATTTTATTCTGAAAACCTCAGTGTGAGGAAAATTAGCCGGAAGTGGGAGATGCTCAACTTCCTCCCTTCTTTCGGCCAAAAATAGTTACAAAGATCTCAGATAGAGAATATACATCATTCTTCTCACTCACAGTCATTCAGCTACTCTATGTACTCGCAAATTTTATTTCTAAAAAGAAAATTTAATTTCTAATTCTTGCTCTTACACTCCCTTGCCTCCATGTACTTATTCCTCTTACGGATATTCCATTGGAAATATAATTTTGTGCACTAAAGAACTTCAAAGAGTTGATGTAATGTCCCCTTCTCTATAATCACCTAGGAGGTTATTTTAGCCTATTTAATTCCTGTAGGCTAAAGGTGGAATAAGGGAATTCGTTTATTTAATTATTTAATATTACCTAGTGGGAAAAGTGAAAATTAAAAAGGTAATGTTAATGTAATATCCCTGTTTTGGAGGTAATTTGATTTAATTAATTTAATTAATTAAGCTGTCCAAAATAATGATTTTTTATGAGGATAACTAACTAGTTATTTTAATTAAATTAAAAAGTGGTAATAAGTTAATTATTTATAAGGTTATCAAATAAATCAGTATTATAAGGTGACCTTATATTTAATTAATTTAATAAAATGATTTGAATTAAAAATTATATCATAAAGTCACTAATAAAAAATAAAATAATATTCTAGAAGCTTCTTGAAGAATTGGAGAAAAAGAATAAAGAGGGGTTGCCTAAGCTTCTAGATATCCAGATTTAAAATTGATATTTGATAATTCATCTTGTGGAGCCTAGGGTTTCTGCAGATTGCTTCTCATCATAGGAAACAAAAACTTCCTATTGATAGCATAACTGAGGGAGTGAAATATTTCTTGAAGGGTTGCAAAGTTGAGAAAGTTGCCTCAGACTTTCTACTTGAATTTCAAAGCAAAATTTACATGGCCTTTGGCCAATTTTAGGAGATAATTGATTTGAGTTGATAGAAGAAGCTACATTGATTGAAAATCATCAATATCTTGATTGCTTGGGACGATTTTGGGAAGGCACATTATTCTGGTTTTGAGTTACAGTCATCAAGGCAGTCTACAGGAGGGCCATGATTTCTTACATGAAGGGTCCAATTTGCATTGAACTGAATCCCTAGCTGGAGCGCACCTTCCCTTGGGTCAAGTCAATGAAGTTGGAAGCATTTTGGAGGGTTAAGAAGTTGCATATATTTGTTATTACATTTGTATCAGAAAAATAGGGGCGGCTGCTTCTTAGAGGTACGATTTACTACAAGGAGCTCACTAAAAATTCTCATAAAATTCATATGGTATCCTCTTGAGACTAGAAAGCTGGGCGCTGCTCTTAGGGAGGCTTTGGCATAGGGAATTAGGTGAATCGAACTTGTTTGTGGATTGCAGCAGTTAAATCAATCATGGCTGGGTCTCTAAATTGGCTCATATTTAGCTCATATATATAGTAATCTCTTCATCTCTTGGCAACGTTATTCTCCAAGGGGTATGTCAATAGCAATTGATGCTTGGAGGAACTTCAGACTTGCAGACTAATTTATATCAGACTGTGAACAGCAAGGGCGTCAGAATTAGGAGTCAACAACTACAGACTTAACACTGATATCAACCTCTTAGCATTCCAACAGCTTGGTTAAGGTTTTCTCCTATTAGGTTCTTGAGTTGTTATTAAATTGTAAAAAGTTTATTAGTTTGAATGTCATGATCATGTATGGCTGCAAATTGTTTTTAAGAATGTCTTAGAGCTGAAACTCAATTTTCATATGTTTGGCATTTGAATAAGGAGAAATAAGGACAGTTGCTTATCTTTGTTGAGTATATATATATTGTCTTTGCAAATGATTAAACTTGTCTGACAATTTGGGATGTCTGAAAAATGTTTGACAAAATGTTCATAGCTGGAAATGCTTATTTCTTGATGTTACTAAGTCACGGATGCATTGTAAGGGTCTACTAGGTGTCATTTTATTTCCAGTTCATGGTTGGATGTCAAAATTGATTATTTACTAGCATATGAAACCATTTCAAAACAATCAAACAATCTAGTCAGCAAGCTTGGACATTACATGCAAAGTGTTTGACAAATTTCCAAGGGAAAAAATCAGAAGTTTTCAATCAGATTTAAGCAGGGTCATTACAGTGGTATTAGAGCTTTGATCCTGCCATCCTGGAGGGTTAAAGTTCTTTATGCAGCCACGAGAAGTTGGACCACATCGGTATTACACTCGTCAAAGGGCAAATCAACAAAGAAATCAGATTGCTGATATAATTTCACAGGAAAAGCAGTAGAAGAATTTGAAGAAATAATTGAAAACATGGTAGATGGTAATAGGCGAAATATAGATGAAAAAGAAGATCGGATGGAAAAGAAATTTGATGGGATGATTGACATGATGTCACGCTTGCTAGCAAGAATTGACCAGCAAGTACCTCAAAATCATAATCATATCCACAATCACACAGGAGAGAATAGTGGTGTTAATGGAAACGATACGGAGGTCAATGGGAGAGATAGAGTAACTAATACTAGAGGATCAGCCTCTAGACCTCTTTTCCCTACTTTCACACCAAGAGAAGAACAACAAGTGGAGGCTGCAGTTCCTTTTGCAGATGATGCCAAGCAAGCATACATGGAATATTCTACATTACCTCTTGATCTTATAGAACAGTGGACTTTTGATTAATTCATGAATCAAAGGAATAGAAGAAATGGTGGAAGGAATGAATACTGTCCTCCTGCCGCTCCAAGGACTAACTTTCAGCAAGCTCTTGGGAAGGTGACATTGGCTCCTTTTGATGGAAGTGGCAAATGTACAACAAGGTCATGAGTACAAAAGTTAGATAACTACCTCTCTTTGCGTCCAATGCCTGAAGAAGACGCCATCAAATTTGCTACACTTCATTTGGAGGGAACTGCTAACGAATGGTGGTACCGTGGTTTGGTCACTCTTGGTCATAACCTTATCAATACTTATGAGGAGTTCACTAATAGATTGATAGACAGATTTGATGTCAAGGATCCTGAAGTGACATTCAGAGCGCTAGCACAGTTGAAGCAACATGGAACCTTAGAAGCATATGTTGCTGATTTTCAAAGGTTGTCAGTGATGGTGCCCAATATCAATGAAAGGAGGTTGGTAGTCTTGTTTACTAAGGGATTGTTGGAACCATTGAAGGGTTGGTTGAAAGCCTTTGATCCTCCAACTCTGTAGGAAGCCATGAGGAAAGCTAGGAGCATGGAGTTTGCAGCCCCAAAAAGCAAGAGTTCACACAAGGAGGTTCCTTCTACTAGCAATGAGAATCCTCAACACATTGCTGATAAGAAAAAGAAATCAGCACCCATGATTGATGGAGAGACACGAGAAGAGTTGAGGAAGAAGAAATTATGCTATTGGTGTAAGGAGCCTTACAGCAAGGATCATGATTGCCCTTTGAAACCTAAGGGTAAGGCAAATCGTTTTATATGGGCATACTTTGAGGACTCCGATTCTGATGATGTGGACTAACAGGTTGCTTTAGGAGTTGATCAAGATGAGAAGACATCTGCTCCTATGGCATTTATTGCCAATGTTCAGGATGAGACTACATTCAAATTCCAAGGGTCAATTGATGGACAGCGTTGCTGTGATGTCCCCTCGCTAGACAGTTCTCGGGAACAGAGCGTTAGCCCTTTATTGGACCCTTGTGGGCTAGCCAGTTTAGATAGAGGGTCAGTGGTGTATTTTGGAGAGTTTGTTTGTTCGTGTTTTCAGTGGACAGTGTTTAGATCACAGTGAGCGTTGGCATTCCAGGAGTTCATCGCTTCTGACGGCACGAGATTATCCTGAGTTTTGAGCATTTTACGGGATTTTAAGTGATTAAGTTAATTTATTAACTTAAAACGCCCTTTTAATAAAGTCACATTGACTTTATTTATATTTTTATATCACTTAAATCTCAAAAGGAGGATTATAATATTTTAATGACTTAAAATATTATAAAAGTGCGCCCAACTATTGAAAAGGAATATATTAAAATATTATAATATTTTGAAAACCTAAAAAGGGCGTATCCTTATGGAAATGCGTGCTTTTGCTTAAAGAGGCATTTTGGCAATTGAAACTCATATCATTTTGACTATTTCTCTTTGCCTTGTGCATCTTTTCTCTGAGCATTCTCCTGAGAGCAGGGTTTGATCATTGTGTCCATTGGAGAACGGAAAACTCTTCAGTGTTGAGTACGTTTGAGGCTGTGAGAGATCAGCTGAATCCGTACAGTTGAGGGCTTCACACAGAAGTTCTACAGTTGCAGACAGAGGATTTATTTATGCAGATGTTTGTTCTTCAGAATAATCATTGAGGGTTTCTTGGTGGCGTCCTTCTACAGCTTCTGGGATTCTTCTTCAGAGATTCATTTCCTTCTTTTTCATGGCCGTACGGATTGTCTTGGAATTTGTGCCTTGAGAAAGGCATGTGAAGACAAAGGGAGAAACGCCTCCTTTTTGAGCTGGTTTTGGTTTCCATCCTTGGCGCCTAGTCTATTCAGTGCATTGTGACCTATTTCTCAGCAGGAGAAAACCCTTCTGGAGCTTTGGCGTGCTTTTATGCTGATTTTCACCATTTCCGGCTGTAGATCTGGCTATTGCTTTATATAAAATAACTGGAGTATTTCGGGTATGTCTGTTATGCATATTCTAATCGTCTCAGTATAATAATAGCTTCTGTATTTCCAATTTGTGAATTTTTGCTTTAAATTTCATTTTATGAGCAAAAATATGCTGCGCCCCTTCTCTTCTGTCTATTAAGATTTCTTAAAAAACTTAAAAAAACAATTAAAGACTTAAGAATTTGGGGGTTTTGAGCGGAGAGCCAGCAGGGCTCATCACAGTGGTATCAGAGCTCACATCCTGCCAGCTTGTGGGGTTTGAGAATTTATGAAGTCAAACAGAGAGGGTTTTGGTAAGTCCTATTTCAGAGGTGGTCCTAGAAATCAAAGAGGCGACCAGAATCCTTTTCCACCATTTCCGTTTGCAGATCAGGAGGAGGAATTAGATTGGGACAATATGGCGAACAGGGCTGGAGAAAGTTCTCACAGAAATAATTGGGAGGATGAGGACAGAGAAGCCAAAGACGTGCTTAGAGGCATGGTTGCAGGGCAAGAGCAGGTTGCAACTATTCTTCAACAACTCAGCACGAATGTTCAGAATTTGTCATTAAACAGAGCTCGTAGTTTGGATTCAGATAGAGATGGCAGTATCCATAGACAGCCACAGAGGATTATAGATCCAGTACGCACCTATGAGAGAGCTACATTTCCCACGTTCACCAGAGATGATGCTGAGGAAGTGGAAGAAGCTGAACAGGGTGGTGAAATAAATTTTGCAGATAATATTATGGCGATGCATGATGAGTGGGATAATTTGCCACCAAGGGTTAAGGAGCACCTTAACTTTGACAGGTTTATGAGCCAGAAGAGAGAGCACACCAGGAACAGGAATGACAGGCGTCCTAGACACAAACAGAGTGATCTTAAACAGGCAACCAGCAAACTAACTTTAGTACATTTTGATGGCAGTGGCAGAGTTACAGCACGTGCCTGGGTTAGTAAACTGGATACTTTCCTGACACTACGCCCCATGCCTGAGGTGGATGCCATTCGCTTTGCAGCACTTCATCTAGATGGCGTAGCACATGACTGGTGGATTCATGGTATGACTACCCTTCATCATGACAGGATTACCTCTTACCAGGAGTTTACTGATAGACTGGTAGAGAGATTTGACAGAAGGGATCCTGAGCTTTTCTTCAGAGATTTAGCACAGCTGAAACAGTTAGGTAGCTTGGAATCGTACATTGGTGAATTCCAAAGACTATCTGTTATGGTGACAGGGATCTCAGAGAGAAGGCTGGTCATATTATTTATTTGTTGTACCCCAAATAAATTTTTTGGCAGTGTGTAAATTGAGCTAAATCTTGTTAAAATGCCATGTTAAAGTCAGTTTTAAGGTCAAACCAATCATAGAATCTTGGTGGGTTTTTGTCAAGGAACACGTGCAAAATTTTGAAAATTTGAAAATTAGGGTTTTAAGCCCCTATTTTGAAATCCCGAAAATAGGACCTTCGAAATGATTCGAAAATGATTTTGATAGGCTTAAAGGCTTCACGATCACATTGGTCAAGTCGGAATCATCAAAAGACACGTTTTACTCTGGTGGGTCTATTTCTCTTTTTCAGGAACGAAGTTAGGACTCCACAGCCATTAATGGCAGATTGGCCAGTACCAGGTGCTGAAAGCTAAGCTTCAAAAGCTTCAACGACACAACCATGGCGGAAAAGGTCAAAAATGATGCTGTTTGATGAAGGGGATTTTCAAAATGAAAAATGCTGAAAATTGACTAAGTCTGGGATTTTCAAAAAATGAAAAATGCTGAAAATTGACTAAGTCTGGAGAATGCACGCCTTGCTACCAAGAGGAGGCTATGCAGTCAAATGCCTTAGTCATTTTTCCCAAACATCCATACACGATGAACGTGAGACATGAAGAAATGGTGATCTTCGACGGAGGAGTTTCCTGAAAGTGAAAAAGGTCAAAATTTGACTAACTCTGGAAATGTTACGAAGGAGAAATTGTTCACATGCTGAAAAGAGCCTTTTTCAAGCAGGGGCGCCCATGATCTTTTAAGGTCAAACAAAGTCATTCAGATCATCCAAGGCATTCATTCTTGACGTTTGCCTGCTGGCTCAACAGTGAAACAAACATCCAGATCATCTGATGAACAGATCACAAGCAGCTGCTGACAAAGCAAAAAGAGGCAGTTGAGGAAATATCAAGAAACCACAGTTGACGACAAAGTTCTAAGGAAAAAGAGCCTTTCCAAAAGAAAGGCGCCCTTCTTTCTTGACCTCCAGATGCTGATAAATGACTAAAGGCTTCCCAGGATAACCTTCTCAGCCCAAATGGATCTCGGAAACGCAACTGCAAGCATCGACATCTGATAGAGCATTCAACAGATAATCCAGATCAAAGTAGGCAACTTTTCAGATGAAGATAATCAGCCCAAAAGGTAAAAGCGCCCTTTTCAAGGAGGGGCGCCCTTGAATAAAGGAACCCTAAATTGAGATCCAAGTTTTCTAAAGTCAGTCATCTTTGGCGGAACAGAGCTGGGTACCTGATGAGACATCAAGCAAAATCATCTGATTCTCCGATCATCGAGAAATCTAGATCAAAACACGAGAGGTCATTTCAAAAGGCTGAAGAACGAAGATCAAAATTTCACTAAGGCATTAGCAAAAGCGCCTTTTCTTGGGAAAGGCGCCCATTCTGTTGAAGCCCTAAACTCAGCTTTTTATCATCATCTCTCCCAGGCACTTCTCTTCAGTTTGGATCCAGCTCCGCAATGAATGTGTCCGTGACGTCTCAGGATCAACAGACAACGCTAGATTCAGGATCAAACTGAGGCTGTTCAGGAGAGAAAATAATAAAAAACTTGCAAAAATCAAAAGGGACGCCTTGAAGAAGTCAAAAGTCAAGTTGTTGACTAAAGTCAAGATATTTTGAGCAAAACTTGGCTAAAACACTCCACGATCAGTGGAAATCACTTTTGATCGTGAGTTAGGTCCCCAAACTTGTGGATCTAAGGCTTGGGTCTATGTAATCAAGGTATAGGCATCCTACTTCATTATTTCATTGCAGGTTGATGATCAAGAACAGCCATGAGCTCTCAAGGACGCCATTTACAGACCTGGCCAAGGTTTTCATCCGTTCTTCGATATTTCTTGCAGATCTGAAGCAGAAGAAGATTGCTAATCTGAGGTTGGATTCAGAGACGGATTTTCTCAGAGAATCAGATAAAAAACTTCCAATCCATCTTCTGTCTACTTCCTCTCTTCTTGTCTTAGGTTTTCTTGCACATTTCAAAAAGGTGGCAGGCTACATCAGATCAGATCAACTGGGTAGATCCAGCGTAATTTTCCAGAGAAACCCATCTCGTCAAATTTCCGAAAATCAACATACTTGCTGCCCCTATTTTTGGGGGTTTTCCCGAAAAAGTTTCAGAATCCAAAATCTGAGGAACTGGGTTTGTTCAGCATTGAAGCACGAACAAAACCCATGTGCCAGATTTTTTCCGGAAAAATACTTCTCGACAGGGCGCTATTTTCAGGGGTTTTTCAGAAGTTGTCTGAACACGTCCGTGTTTACAGTCAACAGGCGAGTTCTTCTTCACAGAATGACAATTTGGCGTCCTTAGACTCCAATTGAACAACTAGACCTTGCACCAGCAACTCTCCAACCAGATCTTACACACATTGCTGGAGAGCAAACGGACATCACCAACAGTCTGCAGATCTTTATCTTTGAAAAGAATACATCTCCCGCTCAGTGGAGAGCTGCAGCAATTACTCTGGACGAAGAAGAAAGAAAGGCTGATCTTGCAGCAAAAAGACCAATCTTACCACCTCCATGGCATGGCAGTAAGCACCAGCTGCGAAGAGGTCATTCCAAGCATGGAGCCGCCAAAAGTTACCAAGAGCAACAACTTGCACAAGAAGAGGAGATGGCGTGTCATCAAAACATTGACTATTTGAAAACAGAAGAAGTCAACACAGATCAAGAAGCTGTTGACCGGAAGTGATGATGAGGTGTCAGACACCTAGGAAGGACGCCATACACACTCCAAGTGGCATTCATGAGACTTGAGTTGGCTTGACGCTTCTTTCCAAGTCAACTCGAGATGCTATTAAATGTAGTTGGAGTTAACTTGATGCTTCTTTCCAAGTTTAACTCCACTTTCCTTAAATCATGCATTGTCAGATCCCACTGATTAAGGATGTCTAATTGGCTTCCACGATTTGTGGATCTTAGATCTCCACTAAATGTGGATGTCTATTTTGGAGGGAGACTTTACTTTTAAGTTTACCTTTAGTTTGCTTTCAGTCAACTGAAGTAGTTTCCAGTTGACTCTTTGTTGACTTTCAGTTAACTGAAGTAGCTTTCCAGTTAACTGCTTGTTCCCCTTATTTAGGAATAAATCTTGCTAATTGATTGGCAAGAACTCATTGTTAACTCAAGGAGATTTTGGGGTTGCCCACTCCTTTGAGTTCTATAAATAAGAGCCTTGGGCTCATTATTTGTTTAACCTTTACTTGCTATGCAAAATTGCTGCGCCATTGTTGCCAACACTTTGAAAGCGAATATTTGTTCACTCTTGGATGAGAGTTCGTTGGATGATTGTAATTGTGCATGATTTCGTGCCTTTGCTTTCCCAACTTTTGTAGTTCGTTGATAAAGCATTGAAGAAGAATATCAGAAGGCGCTTGCATTTTGATCATCTTGTTTGAGTTATGTCTACGTCCTGTGTTTAATAGCTCGTTGTCTCATTTCCCTCCTCGGATAGGAGTCCCTCCTCCTTGGATATTTGTTATTGACAGTTGTCGTTTGATGTTGTTTAATGTGTTGACTTCCAAGCTATACTTCGGATAGGAGTCCCTCCTCCTTAGCAAGCTCGTTGGCCAAGGCATCGTGATTTTGTTGTTTCTAGTAAACTATTTCTTAAGCTCATACCTCGGATAGGAGTCCCTCCTCCTTGGCAGATCTCGGATCTAGTTTACCGTGCAGAGCGTTTGCTTGTACCAACCTTATCCCGGTGTATACCCGAGAGTTCAGAGCCTCGGTCATATCCTCTGGAGACGGCGAATTCAAGTGATCCAACCATTCCATTCCCGCTCCTTTACCCTCATGCTCTGTTCATCTTGAAGGTATTGGATAGATAAAAGCTAGTTAGTCGTAGTTAAGATCTGCAGAAACCAGAGAAAAGCTTAGCTACGGCGCATTGTGTTTATGCACCCTTGTGTCCTGCCGCTGAAGCATAAAAAGATAGGAACCTAGTTAGACATTTCCCTTCCCTACGCATTGCTCCCAGCAGAGAGGGACTTCTCCTCTTTAAATAACGAAGAAGTGTTGCAAAACATTTGAAATAGCTGAACGTTTACAATCAGCACTCCAGAGGTGCTAATTTAAACGCCAACAAGGTGCACTATTTATTGCTGACACCATGTCCCGCCAATATGGTGATCTCACCAAGTTGAATGGAAGACCATTGGCATAGAGGCAACGTGCAGTTTTTTCTTCAGCAATATCTCTTGCCTCCATTTTAAATGCCTTCTCTAATGGACCTCTCTTGTGGGTGGTGGTTTCTGGTTCTTCATCTTCTTCTTCCGTAGAGGGTATAGACAAGAAGGGATGTCTAGAGGGCCTAACTATCTGAGTGGGTAATGTTGTTGTTTTTTTCTTTCCGGAACTATAACTACTTTGTTTTCCTCTTGCAACCGAATTGTCAGCATCTTCTTGTTCTTTTATAAATGTTGCTATTTGTACAGCAGAAAACCCCTTCTTATCTGGGCCCTCACACATATTAATCCCTTTACCACCAGGGCCCATAAAATGAAGTTTCACTCGGTAATAGGAGCTATTATATTGTGTATTGCAAAAATTACACTTCCAAACAAACCCCCCACCTCCAGGAATTTGTGAAATTCTTGTGGTATGACTCCATAAAGGTGATCCTTTATCAATTTTGAACTTTTGGCTTCCCTCCCCACCCACTGAACTTTGACTACTGGCCATTGTTGCAATCTATAAAAAAAATGAAAAAAAAAATATATACTTGAAAAACTTCTTCACAAACTTGAAAAAATCCATCAAAAACTAAGAAACTTAAAAAAATTCATCAAAAGATTAAAGAATAGGGTTTAAATGCATACCTTGAACACTTAAATCTCCTTTGTAGAAGCTATTTGCCACTCCACAATCGATCTCCTTCGAATGCAATCACCTCCCTTCAAAATGCTAAGATGGAGAGAAAATATGGAGAGAGCAAAATGAGAGGTAAAAATGAAATGTTTTAGTGTTGAAAGGCCTCATATTGGGTCATTTTAGGGTCATTTTGAAACTACACGGTTGAATCCTGATAGCAATATCATAATTAAAAAATTGTTTTTTTTTAACTTTTGGGCCCACTTTTTAAGTGCTGGGCTGTGGGTTCTCCCAGGTACGCCCGGGTACGTGGCTGGTACCCCCGAGTCCGTGTACCTTTGGGCCAGATACGCGCTAGGTACGCATAGTGGGTTCGCTTGGGTGCGCGCACCCGGGCAAACCCATAGGGCTGGGCACGCATCCTATGCATACCCAGCGTGTACCCACAGGGGAACCCGTACCGGGTTCGCACCCGAACCGGGTTCGAGGCCTGTGGGTATGAACCCTGCAACATAGAAATAAACCTTAAAGACACAATAACATCATCAAATAGAAATTACTATGATCCCATACACAAACATACATTGATCACATAAGTATAAACGAAAAATTTTAGCTGAAGGAAATAACACAATCAGATATATGAATATTGTCAAATGTATACAAAACTCATGGAATATGAAATCCATGGCATCAAAACAAATATCAAAACTAAAAGAATAAGTCTATGGCTCAGAAGAGCTTGCATTACTTATCCCAATATCACGACAAGTCATGCGCTAGTGTCTAAGATAGGTCCTTGATGATGACGTAGCCATGATATTTGCTTGCATCTCAATGATTGGTGTGTATATTCAAGTGAGGAATTTATTATTAAAATTTTATTGAAGCCTTCAAGACTGCATGTTTTGTTGTCTAATGTATGAAACAAGATAATCCTTGATTATGGCTCTGACTGTGAAAGATGTAGAGATGGGGATATGTATTTTGTAGGTTTTATGATCATGATTCATCATTGGCCTATAACATGCTTAGACCTACAAAATGATGAGGGTTTGGGGGAAACGCCCCAATAGGGTCGAGGGGTAGTGCCCCTTGCGGGGGTTTGGGGGTAGCGCCCCTAGCGGGGTCAAGGGGCATGCCCCTTGTGAGGGTTTGGGGGTAGCGCCCCTTGTGGGGGTCTGGGGGGCAGTGCCCCTTGCGGGGGTCTGGTGGCAACACCCCCAACGGGGTCGAGGGGCAATGCCCCTCGCGGGGTCCCGGGGCAGCTTCAAAACCACACAAACCTTCATGGCACACACCATTTAATTAAAAAATTTGTAAATGAAAGATTGCAATTTTTTATAAAAAAATTAATTAAAATGGCCGAGTCTGGGGCATGAGACTTGGCGAGTACTCAACAGCTGAGTCTCTGAGACTCGTTTAGAGTCACTCGCCTCGAGATTCGCCCAAACTTGGCGAGTTTTGGCGAGTATTGTAACACTGCTTTGATATAATGCAAGGAACTCATGATGGCCAAGCGACACTTGACACGATGCATGGAACAATATTGGTCAAGTGACACACATGGCTTATGCATTGAACTAAAATTACTAAAGTGACACTTGACAAAAGTATGATTCTAGTGATCTTGAAAACTGTACTTGTGGCTCCATGATATGTTGAGCTTCACAATTCAAGGTCATATTTGAATAAGTTCAATGACAATCATAGAGCCTCCAAGTAAATAGGCTATCAATTTTTTGTGGGTGCATATGGGTCTCCTTGGAATTCTTCAAGTGTGAAATTGAACTAGGAAGGATGGCATGTTCTTTGCTCTACAAGTTATAACTCCAAAGAAAAAAAAATGGGGCTCTAATTTGGGGGACATTACATTTGGTATCAGAGAATAGTTTTTGTTTGTAACACTAGAACCTCTAGGATTTGGAGAAGGATTTAAACTTTTGTTTTATTTGGAAAACACAGAACATGGCTAAAACCATAGATGGAAAACGTGTCGATTACTCGAAGAATGTGCGAGTACCCGTGCGCCATGAGTGGCGACAAGTAACTTGCCTAATAACTCGAGGCCGAGTTAGACCAAAAACTTGCTGCGATTTTTTGCAAGTAAAGCGTGAAAATACACTATTGTTTGCATGAAAACTCGTCAAGATTCAAGTAAAGTTGAAGAAAAAGTAAACACAAATTTTTTACTTTATTTTGCACCTTTGCGACACAATTTTGGGACGTGACGAGGGCATGAAAAGCATCGACAAATCAAAGGTTTTTCCCTAATTTCTTTATCAAACGTCAAGTGTGAACAACAACATTCTTATATTAAATTCACTATTTATTTATAATAAATTCTCAGAATACCACATATTTTCCTGAAGGCAAGTCCGCCACAAAAGGGAATAATAAATCCCAGCACTAAAATGTTGAGGTTTTACCTTGTAATGTTTAAGTATATAGAAAGAATTGCATTTAACAATTTAAACTATCTCCAATCAGACTGATACCTTGACCATTGAACAACCAAAAGTTATTCCAGAGACAATCACATTTGAGAGTAAATACTAAATATTAATAATTATGAATAATAATTTTATTGAGACATTGCTATAATATTTTTACGGTATAATGATCCAACCATGGATACAGATTTAAATGTTATCTATCAAATAAGCTCCTATCCTTTTGACACTAAGATCCAACACAATGCTCCACCAAACCTTCATCGCCAAAATCTTTGTGAAATGTCACTTGTATTAAGGTCTAAAATCTTCTATCTGAATACATAATTTAAGCTTCTTTTGGAAGGTGCAAATTCTAAAGATTTTAAATGTTCTATATTGAATGTAATGACTTGGGCTCCGGATCATTCGATTTACGATTTATTCCTTATTGGATTGACATAGATTGTCATCCAATATTTATATGAAGTTATCAAATTTGCCAATAACCTCAAAGATCATAAAGATGTACTTTGGTATATCTAAGAGCAACTGATAATACTAGTTTATTGATATGCACATGATAAGAATTATGAAATCTGATGTAAATATTATTTTAATAATGGTAATTGGCCATATATAATGTTGTTTATGAGTTGTTAAAATCATGCCTTGTTGTAGGAGGTTAGACCTCTTTAAATTGCTATTTCTGAAGTTATCTCTTTACACATGCAATTTTATAATAAATGTTATTTCTGACTTTGCTGATTAATTATGAATCTTGATAGGTTGAATTGTTGGCTCCTAGAGAGCACTAAAAATCTAAGTCTTTCAAAGGAATATATCTGCACAACCCTTCCCTCTTTTCTTCTTAATGTCTTTTATACCTTTGTGCTTAAATGGAGCGGATGTGTCTTTTTGAATAGAGGTGCTCGTTCGTCATAACCTTTAGTTGATGCCTTTGTAAATTAATGCTAATCTTCAAGTCTTGTAGTGATGATAATTATAATCATTTATTTGTTAAGTTGACGTGGCCTGCGCATATTCCCATGAAGTGTCTAATCGATGGACGACTATGGTAAGGGTCTGAGGCATCACTGGTGATCCTCTTCACAACTTCGTAATACATGATCACAAGTGAGATGATAATATGTGGCTATTGGAGTGTGATGGTTACTACCAAGCATATGTTCGCTCTTCACGGTCAACGCAGAAGGAATGAATATTGGTGGCGGCATTCTTCAGAAAAGAGGCCCGATATTATCAGTATGTCGATAGCACTCCATACGACAGTGTATGGACATAAAGCCTCAAACCATTTTAATCCTCAGCTTCTTATATATGCCAAGAATCGATCCCTTTGACTCGGTGATCTATGCTGGCATCTCATCAATATTCTTAGAATATAATTGTTCCTTTCCATTATAAATGTCCCTCTTCCAATGCAAACAAAGAATTGTTGCTCTGATACTGGAACATCACAACCTCTATATAAGGTGGTTGCCATCAACCTAAGTTGTAATGCGTTGCCAATAAAATTGAATGGTTGCTGATTAAAGAGAAAACTATAATTCATCTCCCTTTGGTGGTGACTTCAATACTGACGATAACACTCACTTAGAGTTTGCAACTATATATGCATATTGCCACGGTCTCTATATAGTTACTCCAATTGTATATATGATTGACAAAGGATGCGATTACTTTAAGATAGACTCGACTAATTGGAACATTGCGATCCTTATACCACATAAACTGTGTCAAGGTAATAACTCTTAGATATAATAGGGTTGGTGGCGGAGATCATTACAATAGCTCGATAATTTCCATAGCCGCACGTACTGCTCTTGCCATACTCGAGGTGGCACCATCGATTATTGTCTTGCGCATAGGTGGTAATCAAAACCTCATCGAATTGATAATAATGATGACTTTTGTCTTCTCCCTTCATTCTTAATACTTTGATTAATATAGAGTAAAATATGATTCTCATGAACATTGATAATACTAAATTATTGGTCAGATATAATCGATCAATAATTTGAGTGCAAGAGTATCGATTAATCGCAAACCATAAAAATGGGATGGGACATTACATTGAAGTGGCTTGAAGGTTGAGCATGCACCATTTTGCTTTCTTGGATTAGGTAACCACTATCATACATTTGTTTAGCAACAACTAGACTAGATAGGCAATAGTAGCAAAAGTCACAAAATTGCTCTAAAAAATGACCGTCCACTTAACCTAGAATCATATTTTGTTATTTTATGGTACTTTTTGAGAGTAAAATGTAAGTAATAATAACAAGATGCATGGCAATCATTAATATGTTACAATGCTTTGGTGACATTTTTTTTCGCAGATTTCCAATGCACTTTTATTAGGATGTCATTAAGAAACAATAATTTTACAAAGTGTGTTTTGTCCCCTTGTTTCCTTTAGTTCATCTTGCATTTAATATCTATAACAAAAAAAATCAGCAATAACCCCTCTTTTGCTAGGTTTTCATTTGTATTTTGCTAAAAGAATATGGCTTTTGCAAGTAAAAAGAGTGGTGGCAAACGAAGAGATCCTTGCTAGAAACATGGAACACCAGGTGCAATGCGAGGAGAGGTTATTTGCATCCATTGCACTAGCCTCTTTTGCTAGGTTTTCATTTGTATTTTGCTAAGAGAATATGGCTTTTGCAAGTAAAAAGAGTGGTGACAAACGAAGAGATCCTTGCTAGAAACATGGAACACCAGGTGCAATGCGAGGAGAGGTTATTTGCATCCATTGCACTAGGTTTATCAATGGTGGCATAAACCGACTCAAATACCACCTTGCATGAATCCCTTGCCAAGATGTTAAACCATGTGAAAATGCTACCGAAGAGGTTGAGAGGGAGGCAAAAGCACTCCTTGCAACATTTTAGAAAAGGAAGGAAGATAAAAAGAGAACATTAGAGGCAATGGCAGTCCCAATCCTAGATTTTAGTTCTACAGGGTCATAGAGAGATATGGGGGACTCTTCTTCTATTGGGCCACGGATACAAAGGATCAGGAAGTGTGGGTAGCCACAATTCTAGCTTTTTTGTACCACATAATACTCCTAGCGCACAACCTTTATTGGAAGGTACTGCATGGAATAGAGAATTGCAACATGAGGTGAAGTTGACATGTGTGAGATTTTGGTACTACAATAATATTTCGTTCAATGTTGCTTCTAGTCCTTATTGGGAACAGTTGGTCAATGCATTGACTGTGGAAGGTAAGGGGTTCAAAGCCCCAAGTCGTCCTGAGTTGAGTGGGCCATTATTGTAGAATGAGGTCCAAAACAAACGTGACTACTGGAGGAAGAAAGGAGAATTTGGGAAAAGAATAGCTACACCATTATATCTGATGGGTGGACGGATGGCAGAAATAGGACACATCAACTTTTTAGTGGCTTTAGGGGGACAACTAATATTTCTAAAATCAGTTGATGTCTCCAATGAAATAAAAAATGCATAGACCTTGTGCAACATGTTGGATGAGGTGGTGATGAAAGTGGGGGTTCAAAACGTTATTCAAATTTTGACTGACAATGTAGCTGCATATGTGGCAATCAATAAACTTCTACATGTGAGGCATTCGACATTATTTTGGAGCCCTTGTGCTACCCACTGTCTTGAATTGCTCCTTGAGGACATAGGGAAACTAAGTTGGGTGAAGAATGTGGTTGAAGATGGAAGAAATATCACAAAGTACATCTACAACCACACATGGGTCCTAAGTCTCATGAGAGCGCACACTAATGGTAAGGATATCGTGCGATCATGACACATGCTTTACCACCAATTTCCTCACCTTGCAAAGTATTTTAGGTACATTACCCAACCTCAAGCGCATGTTTGTGAGTGAAAGATGGTTGGAGAGTCCTTATTATAGAAGGCTGAAGCAGAGAAGGTCGTGAAGACCATTTTTGATGATAGATTTGCCACAATAATGGAGATCATCAATGTAAGTTTTTGAACTTTGATTGATGATTTATTTTTTTGTTTTCTAATATTTGAAGAGATTCCCCCAGGGAGATCGCCGGATAGGGGATTTGAGCACACCATCGAGTTGAAGGAGGGGGCCAAGCTTGTCATAACCACCCCCTACAGACATCCCAAAAAGTTTAAAGATGAGATTGAGAAAGCAAGCAAGGAATTGCTTGACATGGGACATATCAGACCGAGCTCCAATCCCTTTGCTTCTTCTGTTGTTCTAGTGAAGAAGGATGGGATAATGAGGATGTGTATTGACTATAGGGCTCTAAATAAGAAAACAATAAAGAACAGGTACCCGATTCCCAGGATCGATGAGTTACTGGATGAGTTACATGGGGCAGTATATTTCTCGAAGATTGATCTTCATTCTGGGTACCATCATATCAGGGGTCGTGAACAGGATATTTCCAAGACAACTTTCAGATATCACTACGGGCATTATGAGCTCACAGTCATGCCCTTTGGGTTGACTAACACACCTGCTACCTTTTAGTCTTGCATGAACCACATTTTCAACAAGTAGTCGTGTAAGTATCTTCTAGTGTTCTTTGATGATTTGCTTATTTACAGTAAAACATGGAATGATCAGCTGAAAGAGTTGGATGAAGTTTTGGGTTTCATGGGAGAGCAGTCCTTGTATGCTAAGGCCTTGAAGTGTGAGTTTGGCCTTAAGGAGATTCTATATTTGGGTCACGTGATTAGTGCACAGGGTGTACAAGTTCATCAGGAGAATATCCAAACAATTCTTGAATTCTTGATTGGCCACCGCCTAAGTCCCTTACCGAGTTGTGTGGTTTCTTTGAGCTATGCATCTATTATAGGTGTTTTGTCAAGGGTTTCTCATAGTTGGGGGCACTGTTGACAGATCTCACCAAGAAGGGGGCTTTCAAATAGTCAAAGGAGGCACAAAGAGCTTTTGATAAGCTCAAGGAGGTGATGAGCAGTTGTCCTGTATTAGCACTTCCAGATTTTACTTAGCCATTTGTTTTGGAGTGTGATTGAATCAACCCCTTGTGGTGTTTGATCTGGCTTGTTTCTTGTCTTTGTGTTTTCTGATTGTTTTTAGTGTTTTTTTTTTGCAGTTTCTATGTTGAGTTTTTGCAACAAATGAACTAATGTAAAAAACAGAAAGGGAAAAACATAAACCAAGGAAGACCTAGATGCTTATAACTAATTTCAATTAGATAGGTCACATACCCATTTGCTGAACATGTATTTCATAATTCTGATTTTATTACAGCAGCCTGAATGGCATGCATTTCTAGATGCCTAGCACAGATTTGTTGAAAGTTCAAACTAGAAATGATGTGGATCTGTAGGAAATAGCTGGGTGCCACAGAGGAAAGAGAAAGCAGGTCAAAAACCCAATTGCCCTATCTCCCAGCCAACATGCCCTTCAAGGACAGTATGGCTTACTCACAACTGAGACACATGCAAATCAGAAGTGTCAATTTGCTGCTCAGAATGCTCAAGAAATTGCTGTCGAAGGGACGCCTATGCCTTGTGCCACGAATAGAAGAAGTATGGCCTTGTAGTCTTGAACCATGAACTTGGAAGGATGAAATCTTCAAACCCCACGCGCTGGTTTATTACTGTGTAAACTGCAATTAAATAAATCTGCAAATCCCTGTTCAGATCTGCAATGCTAATACCAATTACCTGGTTTATTCTTCAAACTAAACTCTGTAAATATGCTCAATTGTTGATCCCTGAATGAGACCAAACATGAAGGATCTTTGGACAATCTTGCACACCTGCAGAACCTGTTCTAAAAGAGGGTATCCATCCTCAATCAGCCTGGAAGTCAAACTTGCAGCAGCAGCTCACAAAAATTGATATAATATTCTGAATAATGAACAATGAGCTCATTTCCTTGCCTTATGGAGAAGTACACCCAAATTAGGTTTGCAACCTTTGAAAAATGAAAATCATAAATATCTTCTCTTGAAATCCATGCCACTTTTCAACAGCTCTTTTAATTTAATATTAAATCATTTGTCCTAAGCGCCCACTTTTCACTTAAATACTTATAAAGTGACTTAAGATATTATTTTAATAAAGTCACTTTCACTTTATAACATTAAGTCACTTAACCACTTAATAATAGAATATTATTAAATACGTGACTTAATAAATCCATAACTCCTGGCCCGGATATCAAAATGAACCCTCGAGAGTGTCCCCTGTCCAAGATCAACAACAAGTGTGGCATCATTGACCCAAATGCCACTTACTAAAAATAGTAAGTAGCAAGGAACAAGTCTTGAAACCCCTTAGAAAGATTCCCTAATCATCCTGTTAGCCTACGAGAACCGTAGTAATAGGCTAACCCTGTTCCTCGAGCCACTGGCTAGAAAGGGGACATTACAGTTTGCCCTCCCCGAAATTGCTTGTCCTCAAGCAATCTCATAATAGGATGCTGCAATATCTCCTCATTCTCCCATGTTGCATCCTCAACTGGCAAGTCCTTCCACTTAACCAAATATTCCTTGATTACTCTGTGCCTCAAATGACGCTCTCTAGTATCAATGATAGCCTTAGGAATCAAAATCAATTTCCCCTCCTCATCTAGGGGTGGTAATGCAGTAGAAGGTGTCACATTATTTCCCAACGCCTTTTTGAGGCAAGATACATGAAACACGTTGTGAACCCTACTCTCTGCCGATAACTCTAGCTCGTAAGCCACCTCACCAATCCATCTAGAAACTCAGAATGGGCCATAGTACCGTGGCTTGAGCTTCTCTGAACCACTCTTCCTAAAAGTGGATTTCCTGTACGATTGCAGCATAAGATACACCATATCCCCCTCCATGAAGGAACGCTCCACTCTATGCTGATCTGTATATTGCTTTTGTTGATTCTAAGCCTTTTGTATGTTCTCTTTCAAAGAACTCATGATGTCCTGGCTGTCCCCTAGCAAATCCTTCGCACTCGACACTCTACTATCTCCAAATAGCAAATCCAAAAAATTGGGAGCATCATACCCGTAGAGTGCCATGAATGGTGACATCTGTATAGACATGTGGTGCGTAGTATTATAACGATACTCGCATAAATGCAACCACCTGACCCATGCCTTCTGCTGCCCCACGATGTAGTTCCTCAAGTAGCCCTCCACCCATTTATTAACTATCTCGATTTGTCCATTTGTTTGTGGATGGTAGCTCATGCTTGGAGTGAGTACCGTGCCACGAAGCTTGAAGAGCTCCTGCCAGAAATGACTCATAAATCTGCTATCCTGATCACTCACTAAATTTTGAGGCAACCTGTGCAATTGGAATATCTCTCTGAAAAACAAATCAGCAACCTGCATTGCCATGAAAGTAGCTGAAATAGGGAAAAAGTGTGCAAACTTAGTGAGCCTATCAACCACAACGCAAATGCAATCCCTGCCCTGGGTTTTGGGTAAACTCGTGATGAAATCCATGGATATGCATTCCCACTCCCAACTGGGAATGGGTAGAGGCTGTAGTAGTCCTATCACAAAAGTGTGCTCCTGCTTGTTCTATTGACAAGTGGGACACTCTCTCACATACTTGAGTACCTCTGATTTGAGCCCCTTCCAAGTGAACCGCTCCCTAACCTGCCTGTACGTTTTAAAGTAACTTGGTTGGCCTGCCATAGGGGCGTCATGAAGAGCTCTCAATATCCTCTTTTTCATAGAGGATCCTGGTACAAGGAAAATCCTCCCCTTGTAAATGATGAGGTCATTCACAAGGGTGTACCTATCATCCACAACTCTACCATCAATGAACTCGAAAGCCCACTTATCTTTCGCATACTCAATTGCAATCAAACTCCTCTAATCCTTTGTCACTACACCTAGAGAACACAATTAGGGTCTCCTCGAAAGGGCATCGACAACTATATTTTTCTTAACCTTGACAAATTTTATGTCAAAATCATAAGCCTGCAACTTGCTGACCCATTTTTGTTGCCGATCATTGAGGTCACGTTGACTTAGGAAATATTTCAGACTGTTATAATCCGTCTTCACCAAAAAATTGCTGCCCACCAAGTACTATCTAAATTTAGCCAACACATGCATGATGGCTAACATCTCCTTGTCATAAATGCTATAACCTCGCTCAAGACCCCGAAGTTTCTTGCTCTCAAAAGCGATGGGGTGCTTATCTTGCATCAAGACATCACCAATGCCCTCTCCCGAGGCATCACACTATAGCTCAAACGGCCATGTAAAATCTGGAATAATGAGAATCAAACACGAACCCATCAACTGTTTGAACTTCTCAAAGCACTGCTGTGCTTCTGGGTTCCAATAAAAAACCCCCTTCTTTGTCAAGTTCGTAAGTGGGGCGGCCTACTGTGAAAAGCTCTTGACGAAGCAGTAGTAGAAACCACTTAACCCAAAGAATCCCTTCAGCTGAGTGAGATTTGTGGGTGGAGGCCAATCGACTATAGACTTCACCTTCTCGGGATCCATCTTAACCCCCTTGGCACTGATGATATGCCCCAAGTACAATAACTTCCTCATGCAGAACTCACATTTTGATTCCTCAGCGAATAGAGATTCACTCTCCAATATGCCAAACATTGAATCCAAATGTGCTAGATGATCCTCCCAAGTCTTGCTGAAGACTAGTATATCACTGAAAAAGACGAGCACTGTCTTCCTCAACTAATCTTTGAAGATCTGGTTCATAGAAGACTGAAAGGTAGCTGGTGCATTGGTTAGGCTGAAAGGCATAACCAGGTACTCATTAGTGACCATAATGGCATCGAAATGTCATCTTCTCCACATCCTCCCCTCTAACCCGTATCTGATGGTACTTGGATCGAAGATCAATCTTGGAGAAGAAACAGGTTTTGTGCAACTCATCAATCAACTCATCAATGCGCGGAATGGGGTACTTGTCTTAATTGTCTTTTTATTCAAGGCTTTGTAGTCAATACACATCCGTAAGGTGCCATCTTTCTTCTTCACTAGGACAACGGAAGATGCAAAGGGACTTTTACTCGGTTTGATGTGACCCATATCCAAAAGTTCCTTTATCGTCTTCTTGATCTCGTCCTTCATCCTCTTGGGATGCCTGTAGGGAGTAATGATGATCGGCTTAGCACCGTCCTCAAGCTCTATAATGTGCTCAGATCCTCTGTAGGGTGGTCTTCCATGAGGTAAATTCTCAAACACCTTATTGTGTTTGTTTCTCAAAGCCTGTATGTCAGGTGGATACTCATGCTTCAGCTACTCACCCTGTGATGGCAAGGTATAACACTCTGCTGCCCACTCCACTTGATCATGCTTGATCAATCTCTCCATTCTCCGGAGTGAGATAACTCGAAGGCTCCCATCTGACATACCCCTCAAAACATGCCTCTTGCGATTGGCTTCAAATTTCATCTCCATCACCCGCAAGTTGAGGGTAAATTCCCCAATAGCATGAAGCCACTTCATGCCAAGTACAACATCCAACTTTCCCATGCCTACCACATAAAAATCTGCCTGGAACTCATAGTCGTTCAGCTGCAATGTGAGGTTTGGAATCATTTAGTTACAACTAAGTGTAAACCCATCAGCTACTCACTTTGAATCCATCGAACTCTTTGGTCTTGAGTCCATGCTTTGTTACCAAGCCCTTATCTATGAAATTATGAGTATCTCTAGTATCAAGCAAAGTAATCACATGTTGCCCACCTAAAACTCCTCTAATCCTGGAGAATCCTTCTCTCTGAATGCTTGAGAGTTGGGCTGTACATAGAACTTCTTCCCTTCCCTTTTCCGACACTTCAAAGGCATTTTCTTCATCCTTCCCTTCCTCATCAACCTGTTGTTCTAAATTTTTAGAATGTGATTCGTCTACATAGTAGTACTCCAACTGATTCATTTTTCCCTTAAGAGGACACACATGCCCTTTTTCATATGGCCCTTTGTAGGTGAAGCACAATTTCTTCCTTCTTAAGTCTTGAAGGGTCTCGTCACTGAGTTTTTGGAAAGGTTTTCTTTGATGATCTGAAAATGTATTTGGTGCTTTATCCTTTGATGAAGAGAATGGTTTTTGCGGAAATCTTGTTTTTGGGGCAGCAAGCTCCATATCTCTTTCCTTCTTCATAGCATCTTGTAAGGAAAGTGGATCAAAGGCTTTGATCCAACCTCGTAAGGGTTCTAAGAGACACTCACTAAAAAGCACTACCAACCTCCTCTCTGATATTCCTGTGACCATCATGGATATCCTCTGAAACTCCGAAATAAAAGCCTCTAATGTCCCAACTTGCTTAAGCTGTGCAAGTTCTCGAAAGGAAACCTCTGGATCTCTCCTATCAAATTGTTTGATGAGTTTGTTAGTAAACTCATCATAAGAAACAATTGACCTGTGACCCAAAGTAATCAAACTGTGGTACCACCACTCGTGAGCTATGCCATCCAGATGTAGTGTGGCGAACTTGATTGCCTCTTCTTCAGGCATGGGCCTCGAGGAGATGAAGTTATCTAACTTTTGAACCAACCACGTGCGGTACAACGATGCTCTCCATCAAAATGTTCCAAATTAATGTTACTCACTTCATGTTGGAGATCTTTGGTGCCCTGTGGTGCTCTAGTCTCAAGTCTACCAACCACCACCGCCTTCTGTCTCCTCTGGTTCAGGAATTGGTCAAATGTCAACACATTCCTGATGTCGGCAAGTAGTGAAGTGTACTTTGCATGGCTGGTCCTAACCTCATCGACCATGTTTGTAGGTTGCTCTGGAGGTCGTTCCTAATGAACAGGGGTCTCAACCCTCCGTGTAAGGGTAGGCTGCAAAGGCCTAGATGTGGTATTGATAGAAATCCTTTGCCTCTCTTCAGGCTGAGCATTGGAACTACTAGAGTTGTCATGTTGTCCTATGTGATCAAGATTAGGAACCTCGTTCATCTTATGCAAGAAATCGACCAACATGTCCATCATAGTGTCAAACTTCTACTCTCTCCTAGCATCTAGGCTAATGGGACCTGAATGCGCTTTGTCTCTATCTCCCATGGTATCTACAATACTCTCACTGTCACTAGATAGAGTTCTAGTTATTTCCGGAGAATTGTGAATGCCTAAAACCTCTGAAATGGATTCTCCCTCTGGCACCTGCGAAGGATGCCATGACTGTGAACCCCTGTGATAAGTTTGTTCTTTCTCACTCATAAAATCACCTCACACGATGGCAGGATGAAATAACTTCGATTGATGATATATTTTTTTGTTTTCTAATATTTGGAGAGATTCCCCCAGGGAGACTGCCGGATAGGGGATTTGAGCACACCATCGAGTTGGAGGGGGCTAAGCCTGTCATAACCACCCCCTACAGACATCCCAAAAAGTTTAAAGATGAAATTGGGAAAGTAATCAAGGAATTGCTTGACATGGGACATATCGGACTAAGCTCCAGTCCCTTTGCTTCTTTTGTTGTTCTAGTGAAGAAGAAGGATGCGACAATGAGGATGTGTATTGACTATAGGGCTCTAAATAAGAAAACAATTAAGAACAGGTACCCGATTCCTAGGATCGATGAGTTACTAGATGAGTTACATGGGACAGTATATTTCTCGAAGATTGATCTTCGTTCTGGGTGATGAGCCTATTTTTTTGTTAAATCTTGGGTAGAGTTTATAGTCCATTTGCTGGTATTGTCATGAACTTTAGTCGTCAAATGTTAATATTTTGTATAATGTCTCCCTCAAACTGTTGACATTGGGTTTATCCTATCCTTGTGAAGTTTCAATGACATTAACATATTGTTGTCCCTGATTTTTGACTTGTTAACAATCGGGATAACCAATCGAAATTTTGATAAATTTGAATATTTTCTCTTCTATGGCACGTATTACGAGGTGCAAAGATCAGCAAATCTTAATTTTTAAGTCTATAGTCCTTTGGGTTACCTCTTTTTACACATTCTCGTCCATTTTCGTGAAGTTATGAGTCTTTTTTAGTGTGTTTTTGGTCAAATTCGGGTTTTTTTGACATCACTGCAAGTAGGAGTTTTTGAGCTTCACTGCAAGTCAAATAATAGGAACTTTTTGAAGCACTTGCAATTATAGGAACTTTTTAAGTTCATTACAAGTTATTTTTCATAAAGTACTTGTAATTGTTTATAAAAGTTCCGATTTCCTTTAAGTTACTTGCAGTGACTTCTTAAAAGTCCGATTTTCTTTATTTTAATTGCAAAGCATGAAAAAAGGTCCGATTTTCACTTAATTGCATTTGCAATGTAATAGTAAAAGCCCGATTTCACTTGTAAAGTGATAAAAAAGGCCCGATTTATTTAAAATCGCTTGCAATAGCATTTAAAAATCTCGATTTTCTTACAAAGTGATTTTAAAAGTCTGATTTTATTTAAAAGTGACTTGCACTTGTCTTTGAAAGACCCGATTGACTTGCAAATACATTTCAAAAGCCCGATTTTATTAAAGTCACTTGTTAATAGATCAAAAAGCCCCGATTTTATGTTGAATAACTTGCTAAAGGCATGTAAAAGTCCGACGCCATTCATGATTGAAGCAGTTCGAATCCCATTTCGCCTCTATTCCTTTTTTCATGGAGATCTCATAAATCTAAATGCTTGAAGATCGGGCTTTCACTTGTTAATATTCAAGTCTTTTCCTTTGCTGAGTTTGCAAATCGTGCCTAGGGTTACTCCATTGTCATTTTTGTTTGCAAACTTACTTGCAGCCTTGCAGATTCTTGTTCGATGACGGAGGAACCTTCTTCTCCACCGAACAAAAAGATGAAGTATAAATATGACAAATACCAGAATGAGATTTCACCTTCTCATGTTGTCTCAAACATTGAAGAAATCAGAGACACGGAGATTGGGCATTGTGATATGTCCGAATTTTTGGGGAGAGCTGAGAAATCAACTTCTCATCATATGCAGTTGCTGTTTAAAAGTCATATTCATCTGGTTGCTTCCTTTCCTGTTGCTGCCCTAGAACCAGAATTCGTTCTTGCGTGCGCAGCTGATTTTGACAAAGAATCCAGAACTATTAAAGATGATGATGGGAATGTAGTCATACGGCTTGATCCAGAAACCATTCATAGGGTTTTCAGAGTTCCAGACTCACCCATGTATTCAGATATTTCAGTGAAGAGTGCTTTAGATCATTATGAGCAAAAGAAAGAAGATTGTAAACAACACATTAATACCAAATGGCTTTTGAAGCGTCGAGCTGGTGTGTCTCGGTGGGCCAAGCTGTATCGATCTGACTTCAAAGAAGAGATTAATGATATCATCACTCTCTTGAGCAGAATTATGGGGTTGAAATTCTCTAATGTCTTTGAGAAATGGATGTACAAATTCATTGTGGTGATTAGAAATGCACAACACCCAATCTTCTGGGGTGAAATAATCAGTGATAGCTTATGTGAGCAGCTTGCACAAGTTCCTACCTGTTGTGACCTTTTCACACATCACCCCATTCAAAATGGGGACCCCCTAATTTTTGCTCCATTCTGGTCTTTTGGCTTGGGTTTTTGTCTCTCTCTCTCTCTCTCCGTCTCTTTTCTATCTGCCTTTCCGGGGATTTCTCTGCCGATAAGCTTAAACGTGAAATTTTGGCCAAGTCTAAAAATTAGGGTTTCATCTTTCTTGGTCAGTCCGAGGTCGAATGAAGTGAATAAATTGAAAACAGAGCTTAACATTGTTGTTAGTATGCTTCCAGCAGGTTTCCACTGAAATTTCATCAGATTCCGGTAACTTACTATTTTTAGTAAGTGTGCAATTTAGGGCAATCCTTCAGCATTTTTTGAAATTCCGACTGTCACACTGCATTCAGAACACATCAAGCTGCTCGTGTGCAAAGTTTGAGCTGAAACAAACCACTTTCTATTTTTAGCAGTCCAACTTCCGAGACAAATTTCAGGGCTTAGATGAAGAGTTTTTCTTTGCATGTTTGGATATTCCTTCTGGGTTTTCTGAGACCTTCGCGACAGTATAACATGCAAAATGAGGCGACAACTTTCAGAGTCCAGCCTTCAGAGGCTATTTTTAGGGTTTGCATGTCAGGGTTTTCTTCGCACGTCTGCATATTCCTTATGGGTTTTTCGAGAGCTTCGCAATGATGTGACATGCAAACGGAGATAATCACTCATTTGGGAACTTACTATTTTTAGCAGGTGCATCCCGGTAGCCGCCTCCGAGCACTTCAAAATCACGAGCTGATTGCAATACGGCAGAAACGAGGACAAACAGACATCATTTGATTTGCATGCAGAGAAAATTAGGGTTTCCAGCTTCGGGACCTGAAAAGAGGGGTAAAAAGTCAGAATTTTTGAAAACCGGTGTAAACCACCGCGTTCAGCATCCTTCAAGCTATCTGTTGGTAAAATTTGAAGTCAAATGGAGCACTTACTATTTATAGTAAGTCATTTTGGAAACAGGCTAAAAATAGCAAATCAGTTGCATGCGTCGATGTCTGCAGGAAGGTCACGTGGTGAGGAGCATGTCATTCAAATTTCAAGTCAAACGGAGCTGCGGAGGTATCAAAAGCAAGCAGTTACTATTTATAGCAAACCACCTTCAGAAATGGGCTAAAAATAGAAGGCCGACTAAAAATAGCAGTGTCGACAGGGTAACAAGGTCGTGAGGATGCAGTGTTTGAAATTTCAAATTGTTCTGAGCTTCAGAGATGCAAAAATCAAAGGACTTACTATAAATAGCAGGGCATGGATAAACTGGCGAAGACAAGGAAAAGTGACTAAGTCTGGAACTTCATCCTGCAACTACCTGGAAATGCACCCAAGTTGATGAAGAAGCATGGAGAAAATTCTAAATCCAAAACTCGTCCTCCTGCTTGATCAAAATGCGCCCATGTAGCAAGAAAGTCAAAGAGGTCAATGTTTTTCATCCTGTAGCTATGGCTAAATGCGCCCAACTCAAGGTGAAAGCATAAAAAATTCTAAGTATGAGGCTTCGTCCACCTCCTAGGCTAAAATGCGCCCATGCTTGGAAAGTCAAAGAAAGTCAAAGAACTTCATCCTGCAGCTATGCTCAAATGCGCCCACCTTGAGAGATGTCTAAGAAAAAAATGGCTAAGTTAAAAACTCGTCCTCCACCATCCCCTAAATGCGCCCATCCTACACATAGGTGGAAATGCGCCCAACAAGAAAGTAAGTCAAAGCGGTCAACATCTTTCATCCTTCTCCCTATGCAAAATGCGCCCAAAAGAGGGCATGTAAGGACAAAAAAGGGAAGTTGAAGAGTCACAAGATGGCGTTGGAAAAAGGCTTTATTCTCCTCCCCCTCTCAAATGCGCCCATGCAACAAAAGGTCAAAGGAGTCAAAGAAATTTGTCCTCCTCACCCATCAAAATGCGCCCAAGTTCAAAGAAGTCAACAAGTCAAAAGCTCGTCCTTCACCTATGTGGAAATGCGCCCAAATGAGGTCAAGTGAAGACAAAAATGGAGAAGTTGAAGAGTCATCCTTCATGCAAGCCAAAATGCGCCCAAGTTGAAGAGAGTAAAAGTGAATGTAAGGTGGTAAGTGTTATACGGGTGAAGTAAAATACTCCAAGGCGTGGTGAAAACAAGGTAAATGCTAAGCGTGGTTATTATTCTTCTTCAAGTGCTATATGCGCCCAAGGTGGTAAGTGCCAAGGTGTTAGAAAATATTGCCAAGGGTGAGTAAAATGCTAGGCGTTGAGAGTTTGTTTCTCTTCACACATGATGCGCCTAGGGTGGTGAGTGAAAAATAAAAGGCGTTGGAATTTTAAATTTAAATATCTTTCAAGTGTGAAATAAAATGCAAGGTGATGAATAAAACAAAGTTGCTAGGCGTTGGAGTTGCAAAATAATAATTTTTTTTTCTAAGGCGTTGAAGATGATAGAAGTAAAATATGATGTGCTTGCAGGAAGATCTTCTAAGTGAAATAAATTTTTCTCACAGGCAAAGTGATTGAGCTGAGTATAAAATTTTCCAGGCAAAATTTTCAAGGTGATTTAAATTTTTTTTTCTAAGGCAAAGTATTTTCTTCCTTAGAAAATACGCCTAGACTCTGGAGGTGATAAAATTCTTCCTGAAGCACGAGCAAATCTTCCAGTGACGGAGTCAAAATGATGACAATGCAGGATGAATTTTAAAATTTCTCAAGTTTGAGCAACAGAATGTTTACAGAGATGAAGAACGGATTTAAATTGGTGGAATAATATTTTTCTAAGGTTTAAAATTTTAAAATTTTAAATGAACCCGTTCGTTGTGTACCCATGGATTCATCGCGTTTCAGAGAAAATTTTCTTCTGGGTACTGGACATTTGTGATGAGGAATGGATTTCTATGTCTTTCGCATTTCGCCAACGCGTTTTGGGTGAAGAATTTAATCGGTGCTCAAGTCGTGAAATTTTCCTAAGGGAAAATTTAAAATCTTCTAAGGCAAATTTGAATAAAATGATTTTTGAAAGGAAAATGCTTCGAACGATGAATTCGAAATGAGTTGCCTAGATGATTTTAATCCAGTTCTTCACAGATGAATTCTCCAGAGCCGAAGGTAAGTAAAATTCGAATTCAAGTGATAGAGCTCCGGCTGGTGAATTAAAAGATGAATTTAAATTAAAATTTTTTGAAAGTGAATTTGAAATGTGGCAGTCAAAGTTGAACTTCTAGAAGATTGAGATTCTCAGACAAGTGTCGAAAATGCCAGAGAGGGAAATTCAAATGGAGTAGTGGAAATTTAATTCACAGGCTAAACTTAGCCTCTTCTAGAAGTCAATTTTGCTATAAGAGCTGAGAAGTTTTTCATTTCTCCTCACCAGTTGAGAGAATTCTATTTTGTTCTAAGGCTGAAGCTGAGTTGAGTGTGAAGCTAAAAGTTGCTAAGGCTGCAAGTGTTGAAAGTTCGAATTTTTGAAGCTTGAGAAGTTCGAAATTTTTGCTGAGGCTGAAGTGTTGCTAAGATTCGATTTGAAGCTGAAGTTCAAATCTGAAGTAAATGATTGCTGAAGGAGTACGAATTTTCAAAGAGTGAGGTTACTAAAATCTGAAGTTGCTAAGGAGGTGCGCACCTACTAAGTCTCAAATTTGCTGAAGGTGCGAACTTGCTGATTTGAAGTTGCTGAGTGTGAAGTGAAGTTGCTAAAGCTTGCTCAGAAATTTTCTAAGTGATTGAAGCTCGAATTTGTTGAAGAAAGAAGTTGAGGTTTGCGAACGAGAAAAAACATTGCAACTTCTTGAAGTCGACTGGCAGCCTTGCAAAGTATTTTATTTATTTTTCTAAGTTAAATTGCTGATGAATGTTTATTGTCCTGCAGATGGCTGAGGCAAGGGCGACTGGCAAAGACAACAATGGTGCATCCAGGCAAGCAGTTATAAAGAAGCTGAGCAAGACATTTATGCCATAGTCAAAATTCATTTCGAAGTTGGGCAAGCTGACAGATACCAACTTGGGCTCCGTCAACCTAGAGACTTTCAAGAACAGAATGCTGGGGATTGGTAGTCATCGACCTTCGACCACTTCACACAACATCGTTCGAAGTGGGTTATATGCAGCTGCTGGTTTCCCACCGGCCATTCAGTGTTCGGAGCTGATGATGGAGTGCACCAACTGTTATGAGAAAGATCACAGGTCAATCATGTCACCAGATGGACAAGTGCTCGCCAACCTCACTCCTGTTGCCATTGGTGAAGCCTTTGGAATTCCAGTGCACAGGAATATGATTTACAAGTCCAAAGAGTGAGCTGAACGGATGTATGCTTCTGTATTCGAGAGATGCATGAAGACGATCAATACTCACTGGATGAGCAATCCCAAGCCCTTTCGTACAAAACTGCCAAGACAAATCATAGCAGACGACTTGAAGCAGGAGTACTGTGACCTCATCATGATGCTGAGTCAAGTCGGTGGCTGCCCACAATCATTTATTTTTGAGCCATGGATGTTCTACTACATCAACCTCGTGCTGGAAGGGAAAGACTACATCAACTGGGCCGAGATGATCAGTGACAACTTGCATGAGCAACTCCTGAGCCTGAGATGAACGAGGACATTTTATATGAGCTCTTACATCATCTACATGCTGGTTCGTATGACGAGGTATAGAGGGATTTCATACAAGGAGCCTGTTGGTTGTGGCTCTCACTAGTTTAAAATCCACGAGGCTTGTCCGCAGTTGCATTTGACAAATACCACCTATTACAAGCGTGTCAATGACGCCTTCACCATGCACATCGCGAGATTGCTTCAGGAGCAAATGCATCACAGGATCTCGAGAGAGAGGCCCAAGAATTGATTGAAAGGTATGGGTGCTGGTTTATACAGTTTCCGAAGTTTTCTTACATAAGGCTGCAAGGTTTTTCATCATATCCATATAGGCTTCCTAAGTACCCAACCGATAGAATTTTAATGTTAGAGATATCTAGGCAATTGGTTGCCTACAATAAAATTCAGAAGAAAAAGAAGAAGGGAGGTGTTGACTTCCCAATTGTCATGGACAACTCGGATGAAGTGTGTCCTTCATTACAAGCAGCCAGAGAAGCCGAGAGTGAGCTTCAATTTTATCACTTTTCATATCACACTAGCCGACAGCACTATGATCCGCATAATAACATCAAATGGGTACTGTCAGAGGAATTTAAACACAAGGCAAATATTGAGGATTATTGGGCTGATGCATCAGATGAGATTGAAGTCAGGAAAAGAATGTTCTCTCGGTTGCCAATTAACATGATCAGGGAGTGGGAAGTTGTTCCGATTCCAGACCAGGTGAATGAGGATATGGACGTTGTCCATCCATATTATGCAGCAATGAGAGATACTCCGCTTCCACTCCCGGATTGGTCAGAACCAGAGGTTGTTGACTTGGACACGCTTTCTATTCCGGTCCTGACATTTACCAGAGCATGGGTTGACAGGCGGGTGAGCAAATTGAAGAGTAGGTCAATTGCTTTGACTTACAATTTGATGGGAGATCACAGGACACCCACCATCAGCAAGAAGTAACAAATCACACGGGGTCCAAAATCTAGAAGGAAAGAGCCAGTTCGGCAGGAGCCTATTCAGCCGGAGCCTCCACGAGTTGCAGTTGAATCACCCACGCCATTGGAGACACGTTCTCCAAGTATACAAGAGGTTTCTTTGTTTGCTGATCAAAGGAATGAATTGAATCAGGTGCAAGTAGTACAGGAAAATAATCAGCCACCACGGAGAGAGTCAGTTGGCCAGAGTGTCAACGCACCTAGTAGAGTTGATCAGCAAGATGATGAGGGGACTGCTACTGACCCTCAGTTTCAGCAGGAATTAGAGACGGCTTTGGAGGATGATGATGATATAGTTTCAGGACATACTCAGCCACTTGAGGACGATGAGCCTCACCAGAATGATATAGAGGTTGAACAAGTTCGAGAAGTAGAGGCACAGGAACAACAACCATTTGACATACAGTATACAGTACCTGATTGGCTCAAGGATAGGATGAGAAGAAGCCCCAGCGAAGAGATTGATCCAGTAGTTGAAATGGAAGAGTTCTTGAACAGGATCAACGCACCTCCACAGAAGAAGAGAGCACAATAGTTTTCGAAGATATCAACTGATGAGGATGGTTCTCGTACCCTTCACGTAGCCGTGCCACAGGTTGATTGTGACCAAGATGAAGCAGTGCCAGAGAACTATGTGGTCACAACTTTGGAGTTAGGATGCCCCACAGGTGCATAGGTTGTAGAAGAATGTGATAACTCCTACCTCGCCCTCAAGGACAGATTATTCAAGAAGGAAGGAAAGTACAAGAAGTTGAAAAGAGAGCATAAGGCCTTGATTGGATATGTGCAGCAGTTGTCTCGTTCTCGTGGGCAGGAGATTCTAGTGATAGAACTTCCAGCAGAGATACCTAGAGAGTCAATCAGTGGCTTGTTGGAGTTAGGGAAGATGGCACAGGAGGCAAACAAGTGGGTCACGGGAGTTCGTGCTGAGACAAAAAAGTTTATGGAGGACCTTGCTTTTGCTTTTCAGCAGGCTTCTAGTATTTTGGCACGAATGGAGGCAGTTGATCAGGCTTGGGGAGATGCTTTTGATTATTAGAGCAAAGTAATTTAGCGTCTTGAAGCATTGAGGCATGTTCCTTTGCGGTTGCTGATTGATGGAGGGGTCATTCAAGAGAATGACAGGTATGATTTTTCTAGATGGTATTCTTCAGCGATCACAGGACATGGTTTCTTCGACGCAGCACAGGCGGATTCAACTAGGATACGGAAGGCTATGGCCAATATCATTGATGGAGTTCAGAATACTTTTGAGGCCATATTTGCTAGGCGGATGAATCCAGATGAGGTGAATATTGATAATTTGAGGGGTAGGCTGGTGCCTTTCTTTTCAGAGGTAAAGACCTTCGTACAAGATGATTTCGAGAACACTTCTACTTTCTCCAGCTTGATTCAGAGCACGCAGGATTCCTTAGTTGCCTGGAGAAAATCTTGTGCAAGGCATGAACCGTCAGTCATGGTGTTAGAGTTTCAGCTATACTGCATTCCACCCATTTCAGTTCAAGAGGTTGAGGCTGTACTTGGCAGGTTCATTGAGTTTGTAGCCAGAGAGGAGAATGGGAATGCACTTCTGGATGATGACCTTCTAGAAGACTGATTGTGGGCATTAATTGCCTTTACTATTTGAAATCCCAATACACTGGAAGGATCCCAAACGCAACGATCAATGCTCATGTCCAGAGTGCGAGCGATATCTAACTCGAAGAGAGGATCATCATACTGAATACCATCTACTCTAGGAAGAGAAACTGGATCGCCATCATCATCCCATATGCAACTCCTAGATGAATGAGTCTCCTGTAACTCCCAAATCTGATCAGCTGGATCATCATACTGTAGCCTGTCAATCTCAACACCATCAGATTCAAAAGAGAGAAACTCACAAGGAAGCAAGTCAAACTGCTGACAAAACGTGCTCCCTAAGACTGTACGAGATAGGCTATCATCCCACATGTCTAACACGTGCATACTAGAATTGTGCATCCGAAACAAATCATGTACATGATGACTGAGAAAGAAACTGTGTAGACTCCTGACCATGTACACACTAGGAATCTCCTCAACGAGCTCTGTCTGAAATCTCGATGCATTGGCTTCACCACTTTTGGCATGGTGAAGTTGAGATCAGTGTTGAGCAGTGGAAGACAGTTGATGATAGCAGGGACATTTCACAGCACTATCCTTGGGATTCTGGTGGAGTGGTTGATCCTTTGTTGTTGAGAATGCTTGCGGTCAAGCAATTTCAGGGAGGGCGGATTGTAATGTCCCCCTTTTCAGCGTGATCTTGTTTGCAGAGTGTTAGCCTATTTCTTGGACCCTTGTGGGCTAACTGGATTGGTTAAAGGGTCAGTGGTACCTTCTGGAGAGTTCGGTCGATTTCATTTTCTGAGATCGTGGATAGGCTCATTGCAGGCCTTGGCAGTACAGGAGTTTCTTTGCTTCTGACGGCACTGAATTCCGTTGAGAATTGAGGGAGATAGGCTTACTTAAGTGATTTAAGTTATATTTTAACTTAAAGTCTTTTTATAAAGTCAAATTGACTTTATAATTCTTATATCACTTAAATAAAGTCTAAAGTGAATATTTTAAGTTATATCTTTTAATCACTTAAAGGAGGCGCCTAAAATCAAAGTCTAGACTATGGAAAGTGACTTGTTTATTTTCCATAAATTTAAATGATCTAAAACCCTAAAAGGTACAGCCTTCTTAGGTTTTCACCTCCTTTGCTTTATAAGGGATTTGGGCAATGAGAAACTCATCTTTTTGAATATTTCAACTTTGCCTTGGAGGGTTTTTCCCTTGCTTTCAGCCTGTGATCAGGTTTGCAGCAAATCCACCATTGGAGAACGAAATCTCTTCAGTGTGAGCACTTGTGAAGTTGTGAGAGATCAGCTGAATTAGTGCAGATTGAGAGAGCTTCATTTCAGAAGTTCTGCAGTGCTTCAACAGTTTTTTTGTAGTGTTCTTCATCAAAAACAGAGGGTTTATTGGTTGCTGTTCTTCCTTCAGCATGGCAGACTTCATGGCTGTTTGGGCGCACCTTCAGAGATGGTTTTTGGTGCTTTTTGTTTGAAAGGGCGTGGCACTTGCAAGGAAGGTTTTTTTGGCTTTTTGGAGAAACGTCTTCTTTCTGAGGATCTCTCTTCATGAACTTGGGCGCCCTACCTATACTTCTCTCTGGCTTCAGTTTCAGAATAAACTTTAAAATCTATAACTCTCTACTCCAATTTTCGTCAGTTCTTCACTATGCTGATCGGATTTCTTATTTAAAAAATCTGGAGGCTTTCGGGTATGTTTGTGTGTTTTAAATCCATTGTTGATGATAATAAACACCTTCTACAATTTCAGTTTGATTAAATTAGCTCAAGTTTTCATTCTGTGAGCTTTTATATGATGCGCCCCTTCTCTTCTGTCTACAAAATTTCTCTAAAAAACTAAAAAACACAAATAGACTTAAAAACAAGACAGGGGTTTGAGCAGTGAGCTAGCAAGGCTCATCACATTAATTGCCTTTACTATTTTTGGGAGTGAGTGGGAATCTTTACTCATTTATTGCACCACTCCCCATTCTGGCAGTTTTTAGGGTTAGGGCTGAGGTGGCTTAATCTTAGCCACTCTTTTGATTGTAATCTCAGCCGTCCATTGGACTGGGCTATCTATAAAAGGGGGAGTCCCCCTCATTTGTAATTCATTAGACTAGCATTAGATTTGGAGATCAGACTAGAGAGTAGAGCAGAGTAGACATTTTGCTTGATAGTTTAGCATAGTGTGGAGAAGAAGGAAAGTTTTCCCTTTGAAAACTTTTGTGGAGATTGTTGTGTAAAACTTTCATGATAATAGATCTTTTCATTGATGGTGGAATTCGTCTTTGTCATGGATAGTTAACAAGGTCTCTTCATCCTTTCGGATCCAAGTAGCATAAAGTAGCGTAATTTTCATTTCATGCAAGTAGTTTACTTTGGATGTGTGGTGTTTTATTGAGGTAGCTTCATTTCATTCCATACCACTAGCAACTTGTTGATGATAAGTTCGCCTTGCGTGGTCCACTAGAGATTATCTTGAGTTTAACTTCGATTGTGATTTGTATACCTATATACGTCATTCTGATGGTGTATGTATGCTAAATTGTAATTTGAACATCTTTTGCTATCCCTTTGAAGATTGCAATAATTTTGTTGAAGCTGTCCGAAGTGAGGCTAGGTGAAATTCGGTCGAAGTCTGCCGAAATTGAGCTCCACATATCTTGCATTTAGAATAGGATATAAGTTTCTTAGGCCCTACACTCATTTACTTTCCGCACATTCCTGGTTAGTTTTAGGAAAACGAACTTATTGCCAAATCATACGCACAAAATCCCCTTCAAATCATTCACCTACTGTTAACTGCAAGAAGCCTGAACAATTGTGTAAGTCCCCTCGTGAAAACAGCAATTCACATCAAACCTACTGAGGGTATTCTAAGTATTTCGCAACCTTGGAGTTGAACGTGCGAACTTTCTTGCAATCTTAGCGCACAGAATACTTTGATCAAGAGAGAACGGAGTAGCCTTCGGACTATTTTGTTCTGCTGATTGGTGCGGTCATAAAAATCACATCAACACTACCACACTCACTTTCTATATGAATTCCTATCTAGTTTATATAGCAGCTTCATTAAGGCAATTTCCAGGCCTTTCTACTGTTGGAGATAGATCTCTAGTCCCAGTTTGAGAATACTATGATCAGCTTCCTTTGATTCCTAGCAAGATTCATTACAGAAGAGTTCAAGATGCGTTCTTTGGCTATTTCATGTGCCTTTTTGACAAGAACTTGCAGAACAACAGAGTATCAGATGCTGCTTGGAAAAAAGTCAACGAATATGGTTGCCTTTTTCTTCAGTTTCCTACTTTTACCTATATGAGGGTTGGCTGTTTTGAAGATCAGCCATACATGCTGCCGAGGTATCCAATTGATAAGATCATTTTAATGGAGCTAGCAAGATAGTTGATGACAGTACATGCACGGCAAGTTTTCTAACATAAAACTGGAGTGAGTATCTCATCTCATAAACCATTACAGATTGGGAGATACTCCTTGACTAGTACTTCAAAGGCAAAAGCTATGGAAACCGAGATTCAGGAGGTTAAAATGAAAAGATTCAAGGCTAGGGCAGATTTTGATTACAGAGGCATGAAAGACAAGATAAAGAGGGCCTTTACTCATGTGCATCGCCTTGAAGATATTTGGGCAAATCTCCGAACAGAGAAGGATATCTATAAAATGGACTACTGCAGGCTTACAGTTGAGCAGGTTATTGATTTTAATCTAACCTTGATTCCAAAAGGAGTAATTGATGACGGGCTGATTTTAGATCCAGAATATGAAGAACAAAGAGTTACTGATGCTTCTATTCCAGCAATACAATGGTCTAATAAAGAATCAGTTTCTATCTTCAATAGATTTCAGTCAATCTTGGCAAATACTAACTCTTGGCTCAAGAGTATAGGCGTCAAGACTATAAAAATCAGGGTTAATAATGAAGATGATTCAGCTAGACCTGTCGGATTGAAATCAGAAGTCAGGGATAAATCCAAGGAAGGTGCTTCTTCTTCAGGAACAAGGATTAAGCTGAGAGTCAACCGTGCCATAGAACAACCTTTGGAGGAACCAACATTAAAAGGGAAGGAGGTTAGAGAGACGCAGATCCACATCATCGATCAGCAAGAAGGAGAAGTTCTTCAGTCTCCTACTACTCTAAGTATAAAGTCTCCACATATTGATGCTGCTCCAGTATCAATATTGTCTCCTATGTCTCAATTTGATAGTGACATTGATTCCTTTTCAACGGTTTACGTTCCTCCTATTGAAGCTGCTCTTCATACATCAACTTCATCAACGGTGACTGCTTCTATAGAAAACATGCATGATAATCTGGAAAATGTTTTTGATGCTAATCCAATGTATCCAAACACATCACAGATAACACTTCCAGAAATTGATACATCTGCTGCAAGCTTTGATTGTTTCATGGCTAATGCTGATCATAATGCACCATCCAGTCAAGCTTTTGTTGCAATTCAAACTGAGACATCTCCAAGAGTAACAACTGTGACTCAAAATGAATCTGTTGCTGTTTCAAATACAGACACATTGGATCTTCCTCCATGGTTGAATTCAGTTACTCTAAAGAGAAAGAAACAAGCAATTTCTCCAGATGTATTTGATTTCCAGCAATTGAAGAAATCAAAGCCAAAAGCTGCAAAGAAGGCTAAGACCGTTTCACGGGTAGTTGTCGACAGCAACAAAATGAAGTATGCAGAGATAGCTGAACCCCTTGCAGACAAGTCACCAGAAGAGATGCAAGTTTCTGATTATAAATTCACAAGGGTGGATTTAGGCAAGCAGACACATGCTGGTATGATGCAAGACGCTCAAAATTCAGTAACTGTTCTAACACATAGTTACAATGAGCTTTTGGCAAAGAAAGAAAAGCTGAAAGAAGAGAATTCACAGCTCATCTCAGTTATTCAGAAGATTGCCAATTCTTCAGAGCAAGTTAATCCCTTAACTTCTTTCACTTTTGAAGAATCAGTCAAGCAATTAGAGAAAATTGCGCAAAAAGCCAAAGCAGTTGATTCTTGGGTTAACACAGCTGATTGATCAAAGCATACCAGTGATTGAAAAGACATTACAAGTTTTGAATAATGTCAAAATAGCAAAGATAAAGTTGAATCAGACTTTGGAAGCTTTTAAGCAAAGTTTGGATTCACTTGAAAAAGATTTGAAAATTTGGCATGAGATAGATCAAATCAAGTTACAAATTCTATGCAGCAATTCAATCCTACCAAGCAGAGAAAAATACATAGAATTTGAAGAACTCATGACAAATAAATCATTGGTTATTCAAGATTTCATCAAAGATATCCAAGCTACTCTAGAAATGAGTGATGAAGTTCAGCAAGACATCCTTTCTAGCTTTGAGAAAATCCCTTGCAGAATTCTGAATCATGAAGGAGAATTACTTGCAGCTGATATGGTTACTACAAAAATGGCAGCAAATCTTTGTCAAGAGCTAGAATCAGAACAGTTTACTATGGATTCGATTCACAAGTTGGTTAATCATAGAATGATCCTTGATAAAATGCAAACTGTTTATGAAGAGCATAGACTAGCGACGATAAGATATTTTGATGTAATCTTGAAGACTGTTGCAGTTGCCAAGAACACACTAGGCCCCGATCCAGCTGAGTTGCAAGAAATTATCAGCATATTTCAATCTTTCAAAGCTAGGATTGATATAGAATAAAATGTTTTATCTTTATGCATTTTGTTTTCGACAAACTACATGTAAAAACAAATTTTGTAATCGCAAGTATTTCTTTCACTTGCAATTTTGTAAATTGTAATTACATGTAATCTAATTACAAGTCAAAATAGTTTAAGACTGTAATTTTGAATAAGTCAATTACAAGTAGTTGGTGGTTGAGAGAATTTCTCAAGTTAGTTGGGATCCTCCCACCTTTTTCTCATGACCTCTCTCCTATAAATACTTGAGAGGGTCCTTTGTAACCATATCTTTTTGGCAAGCAAGAAAACTCTACAGAATTTTGTACTCATAAAGACTTTGAGCTTTATAATTACAAGTTGCTCATTTTCAAATAATATCAAAGAGTTGCAGATTTCAGACTTTGTGTTGAATTCTCACTTTGTGTCCATTGTGTTCTTATGTCATTTTGGGGCATTGCTTTGTGATCATTTGAAAATTGAGAAAGATTGCTAGGGAGAGCTTCAATCAAAATATTTTTAGACTTTGTGCTGTAAATGTTGAAGATTGAATTTATAGTTTAGAAGTAAAAGAAGAATTACAAGTCTTTGTGTTTGTGACAACTCCAATTCATAAGTAGTTAATAGATACATCATATCCACAGACTTTGTGCTGTCATATGCTGTATATTATCATTAGAATTATCTTTTAAAAGGGTAGATAGGATTGCAAATTTTCAAGACTTTGTGCTTGAAATTGTTTTCCCTTCCCGAAGTAAGTGACGGAAGTCTTTGAGCTTTCAGGAAACTTCATTTCCTTTCTACAGAATTTATTGCAAGTTGCTGTTAAAATCTATTTTAAAGTTCAGATTACATTTTTTGTGAAGAGAAAAGAATTTAGTCTTTCCTGAAATAAGAGGAAAGATTATCGTTCCACCCATATTTGTTTTTAGTTATTTAGATAGGGGGAGCCTTCCCTTAAATAGGAGAGTTTAACTCACACATTGTGTTGAAATCACCATTTTGCTAAACCTCCTAAGTTTACAAAATATTCAACCAACACATATTATGTAGATTATCTATATTAATTTTGCGTGTGATTGATGGATGTTATCTAAGGTAATTTTAGATGTGCAATTATTATGCGTACTGACATTACCATGCAGGACACATTGGTGGATGCTAAGTTGGGAAAGGAAACTAATAGATGATAATGTAGGGGAATCATTCAAAGGAGTCAATTGAAAGACGACAGCGACAAATTCCCCACGACAGTCAATTGTAACTGCCTTGTATTTATGGCATTGGGCAATCGCGGGCGTTACTGCAGCGTTAAGTCCACGTTTGAGCATGCATGTCTGACTGGATTCCCTACAGGCGTAACTGCTCTGCCACTCTTTTCCTTGCTTTCCCTAAATGGTGTCCTCCCAGTTAGTGGGAGTTGACCACCCTGTTTAGCTGGTAGAATAACTATGGATATGAATCTCCTCTTGAGGGGAGAGTTCTAAGTTTGGGATTATTGTTGAAAGATGATATTGATATATTGAGCATTCACTACTTTTCAATACAGCCATGCTGATTACTCTGTTTACATAATTTTCAATGAATGAGATGATAGTCTGAATTTGAGTATTTGAGTTTGTATTAGTTTTAGTGGATACTCATCCAAGGGGGCCCACTTGGTGAGTAATCCTTTCTTTAGAGTAATTAGTTTAGTTGTTATTTTCTGTTTTGTACTTAGTTCAAAATATGGTATTGACTATTCCTGCAGCCACTAGAAGTCCATTTTGTGTTTGTTCCTGCAGCCAAAGCAGACAGAGTAGTTTCCTGTCTGTTCGCCTAGATCTTTATTCTTGTTATGCATTTCCGTTTAGCATAGTTGCTAGTTAATGTTTAGCATTTTCTTTATTCCCTTCCTGCAATCTACTTTCAGTATTGTGTTTCTTAGTTGTAGATTAGAAATGGCTACTTAGGAATTCCTAGTGCACATACAGTGCTGACCCATTTCAAGTCTACGTCCCTGGGTTGACAAGTTAAATGCACCTCCACGATGATTGAATAGCTATTCAGGTTAGATGTCCAGTCTCTGAATTATGGCTATAGAAGCCCAATTAGGAGATCCTTGTAGGAGGTTGACAATTGGTGAAGAAATGCTGAAACGCCACGTCATCATCTTGCAAAGCATTAATTGCCCAAAGGCTAAGGGGGTCAACAACTGGATAGAGGCACTGTTGACTAGTGGAGAAGAGGTGTAAAACACCCAAGGAGGACGTCCTAACCTCTAGAATAGCCACTGCTGAGTTAACTCTGTTTACATAATCTTTCAATGAATGTCTATTTTGAGACACATTTTGTAATAAAGTCTTTAGTTTGAATTGAAGTAGTTTTCCAGTATTTGTTTTAGTTTTGATTTTATTAACTGTTTGTTTTATCTTGCTAATTGGATAACTCTCTACTCCAGAGGGGGCTACCATTGCTTGCCATTGTGACAAGTTTGAAATCCTTTCTTTAGTTAAGTAATTAGTTGTCCCAATTGTAACTGTTATTTTTGCTGCATTTTGTGACTTAACTTGTTGTCCTCAAGTTATTGTTTGATAATGAATTGTCTTTCAACCTACATTGGACAGGTGTCATCACCTCCTCAAGAATCCTGTTAGCTGAGGCATCGTACCTTGTTGTTTCTAGTAAGCTATTTCCCAGCCTATACCTCGGACAGGGGTTCCTTTGGCAAGTCTGAGATCCATCTTACCGTAAAGAGTGTTTGCCATAAAGCAGCCAAAGCAGACAGAGTAGTTTCCTGTCTGTTCGCCTAGATCTTTATTCTTGTTATGCATTTCCGTTTAGCATAGTTGCTAGTTAATGTTTAGCATTTTCTTTATTCCCTTCCTGCAATCTACTTTCAGTATTGTGTTTCTTAGTTGTAGATTAGAAATGGCTACTTAGGAATTCCTAGTGCACATACAGTGCTGACCCATTTCAAGTCTACGTCCCTGGGTTGACAAGTTAAATGCACCTCCACGATGATTGAATAGCTATTCAGGTTAGATGTCCAGTCTCTGAATTATGGCTATAGAAGCCCAATTAGGAGATCCTTGTAGGAGGTTGACAATTGGTGAAGAAATGCTGAAACGCCACGTCATCATCTTGCAAAGCATTAATTGCCCAAAGGCTAAGGGGGTCAACAACTGGATAGAGGCACTGTTGACTAGTGGAGAAGAGGTGTAAAACACCCAAGGAGGACGTCCTAACCTCTAGAATAGCATTAACGATGACTGGAGTTAACTTGATGCCCCTTTCCAAGTTAACTCCAGGTCCCACTAATTGTGGATGTCTATTTTTGACTTCCATGATTTGTGGATCTCGAATCTCCACTAAATATGAATGTCTATTTTGGAGACACATTTTGTAATAAAGTTCACCTTTAGTTTAGTTTCAATCAATTGAAGTAGTTTTCCAGTTGACTCTTTGTTTAGTTTTAGTTAACTAAAGTAGATTTTCAGTTAACTGTTTGCTCACCTACTTTTAGATAGGAATAAATCTTGCTAATTGGCAAGAACTGATTGTTAACTCAAGGAGATTTTAGGGTTGCCTACTCCTTTGAGTTCTATAAATAAGAGCCTTGGGTTCATTATTTTGTAACCTTTATTTACTACGCAAAATTGCTATGCCATTGTTGCCGACAAGTTTGAAAGTCCAAATTTGTTCACTCTTGGATGAGAGTTAATTGGTTTGATGAGCAATTGTGCATGATTTCGTGCCTTTGCATGTCCCAATTCTTTGTAACTCGTTGAGAAAATTTGAAGAAGAAAATCAGAAAGTGCTTGCATTTTGATCCAAATATTTGAGTTCTTTCAATGTTTTGTGTTTATAACTTGTTGTTTCAATCTCCTCGGATATTTTGTTGTTGACAGTTATTGTTTGATTTTGTTTAATGAATTGTCTTTCAACCTACATTTTGGACAGGTGTCATCACCTCCTCAAGAATCCTGTTAGCTGAGGCATCGTACCTTGTTGTTTCTAGTAAGCTATTTCCCAGCCTATACCTCGGACAGGGGTTCCTCCACCTTGGCAAGTCTGAGATCCATCTTACCGTAAAGAGTGTTTGCTAGCATAAAGCCTTATTCCAGCATAGATCTGAGAGTTCAGAGCCTTAGACTCATTCTGGTGAGACGGTTGGACCAAGTAATCCAACCATCCATTCTCGCTCCTATGCCCTCATGCTCTATTTATCTTGGGGAGATAGGATAGATTAAAAGCTAGTTTAGTCATAGTTAAGATTTGCAGAAACCAGAGAAATCCTTAGCTACGGCGCATTGTGTTTATGAACCCTTGTGTCCTGCCGCTAAGTAAAAAAGATAGGAACATTAGTCTACTGTACTTTTTTACGCATAACATTAGCAAAGAAGGATCTTCCTCTCTATAATCCAAAGGAGCAGTTACTAAAACACTTGATAGATTATAGAGAGGAAGATCCCTCTTTGCTGATGTTATGCATAAAAAAGTACAGTAGACTAAGGTTCCTATCTTTTTTACTCAGCAGCAGGACACAAGGGTGCATAAACACAATGTGTCGTAGCTAAGGATTTCTTCGGTTTCTGCAGATCTTAACTACGACTAAATTAGCTTTAATCTATCTATTTCCCCAAAGATAAATAAACATGGGCTCAAGGGCTGGTTGGATACATCTGACGTTTAAGCCAAGAAGCGGGCTCTGAACTCTTAGATCTATGCTAGAAAAATATGCAAGCAAACACTCTTTACGGTAAAGATCTCAAACTTTCAAGGAGGAGAACCATTTGAAATGAAAGGGCTTACTAGAAACGGCAAAATATCTGCTGGCTAACAGGATTCCGGTGTGCGACACTGTCAGATAACAGGTTGAAGACAATTCAGCAAACAACATCAATAGTCAACAACAAAATATCCGAGGAGGAGTTGGAAACAAGTTATAAACACAAAATGTTGAAATAACTCAAATATTTGGATCAAAAATGCGCTTTTGATTTTATTCAAATTTCCTCAATGAGTTACAAAGAATTAGGACATGTCACAATCACAAATGCTCATCAAACTAATTAACTCTCATCCAAGAGTGAAAAAATAAGCACTTTCAAACTTGTAGCAACAATCAACAATTTTGTGTAGTAAAAAGGTTAAACAATCGCCTCTATAAAATAGAAAAATCTAAAATCCTTGAGTTAAAATCCATTTTAAGATTTCTATGTCTAAAAGTAGGTGAACAAACAGTTCAATCTATGATTAGCGAAATAAACAAAATCAGCGAAAAATACTGGTTGATTGAAACTAAACTAAAGGTGAACTTTATTACAAAATGTGTCTCCAAAATAGACATCCATATTTAGTTGAGATCTGAGATCCACAAATCGTGGAAGTAAAAAATAGACATCCACAACTAGTGGGATCTGATATACATGATCTGTGGGACCTGGAGTTAACTTGGAAAGGGGCATCAAGTTAACTCCAGTCACCATTAATGCTATTTTGGAGGTTAGGACATCCTTCTTGGGTGCTTTACACCTCTTCTCCACTGGTTAATAGTGCCTCTATCCAGTCGTTGACCTCCTCAGCCTCTGGGCAATTAATGCTTTGTAAGATGATGACGTGGTGTTTCAGCATTTCTTCACCTGTCACAAGATGCTACTGATAGTCTATGCACTTGGCAGCTGTCTCATCTAACTTGGTAGACATGGCTGCAACTTTTCTCAACTTGTAACCATCAGGGTCATCGAGAAATGTGCTACGGATGAGATCTTGGAATTGTTTCTGTATTGTGCCTAGCTCAATGTAGGCACTTCCCTCGTGTTGATAAAGGCAAGGGATGGATATTATCAATGTTCTTCCGAAGTTGTTAATACCTGCCACAATATGTTGGTATTCGATCAGTTCCACAGAATTGGCATCATAGGCTTTCACCCTGTATGCCATTTGTTCCCTCCAAGCAAAGAGATGTTCCTTGTTATCTATAGTGGTAACTGATTGGTACGCCACTTGTAAATTTGAGACTATGACTTCATCCCCTTGCCTCTTCTCTACTATCTCTAGTTCTGATTGCTGGATCTTTGCGCAGAGTTCATGTGCTCTGTCTCTCAACTAGTATAGTTTTGTCAATATGCATTGTCCTCTGACAACAAATTCCTCCACTTGATTTCTCAAGTGTTTTCCATATGAAATCAGCTAGTGATGGTTTTGCTCCGCGGGGAGGTCTAGAAATTCTCGTGGCAAAGCTGAGACGTTTGGGTTACCGTGCATCAGGCTAGATATGTACATCCTCAATTGCAGATTTTCAGCCTTTAAGGCTGCTTTGTCTCTTCCACCCTTAGCCATTCTCTCTTGAACACTCACCGAGGCAATTCTGAGAAGGTCTACCTCCACCTGATGGGTGGTCTTTCCGAGGTTGACCTTCGGCAATGTGAAGTCAACAACCTCTACCTCATATATGTTTTTGTCCTCAGGTGGGGCAGCAGTCTCTATGATAAATTCATTATTTGCATTCCTTTCTACATGTACTTGTTTCTTCAATTTCTTCGCTAGCATGTCTTGAGGGACATGATCAAACTCTACGAAGTCAAGTTGGTAGGACGACCATTCCCTCTTCCTTCCTAGGAGACCCTTAAGCCAGATTGAATCCTGACTAGTCTCGTTGGAAAGAGGAATGTTAGGCCCCTGCATGCTCGATGAATGAGACTGTGCTGTAGCGATGTCTCGTGGTGGAGAGTCCAAGTCGATGGGGACTTGTGACTGCTGTGATGGTGGTGAAGTAGGTCGCTTTGTCTCTATCATAGCCACTGTATTCACTACAACCGCTTCCATCATGGGCTTTGTATCTACGGTGATTATCTCAATCACTAGCTCGGCTGCAGCGGTCTCTACTATCTCAGGAATGTTTGTGGTTGTCTCCACATATAACTCCTGTGCTCTTCCCCTTGTGTGTCCTGACATCCACATCCCTTTGGGAGGATTGCTCCATTGCTTCTATTTGGGCTTCTTCCTTGAAGTGGAAGGTAGTGAAGATTGAATCGGTGGCGGCCCTGTTCAGGAAAGAACTACCTTCCTTGTCTTCTTGCTGTCTAGGTAGAGTAGAATGTTTCTGACAACTCTACTCATTCTTTCCTCTATAGATGTGTTTTCCTTCGCATACCAATCCACTCTTCCGAGTGGTTGTAAGTCTACTTGATCCACGAAGAATGAGGGGAGAATGACTTCCCCTTCATCATTAGATAGGCCCTCAATGTCTTCTGACATAAAGTCAGCAATTTGTGGGAGACTAAACCACCTATAGTTCCTTCTTCGTACATCAAACTCATCATCACAATTGACCTAGTAATCTTCCATGGAAGATTCATGTGATAAGCGCTGCTCAAGGTGGGCTACATAAAGGCCTCTTGGATCATACGACCTTCTCTCAATGAGATATTTGAGATTGAGTCTCACCGTCTCTTAGCATATCATTTTGGAATCAGTTGCTGTTTTACATCTATAGAGTCCCATTTCAATAGGAAAGCTTGCAGCAGTCTTCTTCTTAAGGCGTAGGTGAGAGTGAACTTCGACCAACTACCGTAGATGAAAACTACCCTATTTGAAGGGTAGAGTGGCATCATGGCGAGGTGACCATTGTGTCCATACAGGCGTATATAGGTGAAGTTGGGGAATTGGATAAACCAATCCGCCCAGTCCACCATTGCCTCCTTGGCTGTTGGTGATATACGTGTTGATGTGATTTTTGTGACCGCACCAATCAGCAGAACAAAGTATTCGAAGGCTACTCCATTCTTTCTTGATCAAAGTATTCCGTACGCTAAGATTGTGAGAGAGATCGTACGTTGAACTCCAAAGTTCCTACAATGCAATGGAATAACTTCAGTTGGTTCGTTGTGATTTGCTGTTTTCACGAGGGGACTTACACAATTGTTCACAAGTACTTGGCAGCTAACGGCAGATTAATGATAAAAGGGGATTTTCATGTGTGATGAGAAGGATTTGGCAGTGAGGTATGTTTTTCCTAAAACTAACCAAAAATGTACTGAATTGAAATAAGTGCAGGATTTAGAAAGTCTAAGTTCTATCCTAAAGCAAGACGTGGGATCAATCTCAACAGACTTCAACCAGACTCTGCTTCGCCTCGTGTTGGACAATCTCTACAAAGCCGATGCAATCTTCAAGGGAGTAGCAACGAGTGTTCAAGTCATAGTTTAGCATAAAGACACCATCACGACGACGCACCTCCTCGGAAGTCAGCCTCCTAGTAAAGATAGCCTCCAATGTGTTCAGGACTCCATCAAGAATGTTCGTCATGGCCTTTCTGACTCTAGTTGAATCTGCCTGTGCTACATCAAAGAATCCTCGGCCTGTGACAACTGAAGAGTACCAGCTGGTGAAGTCATATCTATCACCCTCCTGTATCACGCCTCCTTCAACCAAAGTTTGTAAGGGAGTTTGCATCAAAGCCTCTAGACGCTAAACCACCTTGGTTTGATAGATACGAGCATCGCCCCAAGCCTGATTAACTGCATCCATTCGTGCCATAATGCTGGAAGCTTGCTGATAAGCATGAGCAAGATCCTCCATAAACTTTTATGTCTCAGCATGAACGCTAGCAACCCACTTATCTGCTTCTTGTGCCATCTTTCTTAAATCTTCCAAGCCACTAACTAATTCTCTAGGAAACTCAACTGGAAGCTCAATCGCCGGATTCTCCTGCCCACAAGGACGAGACAAATGTTGTACGTAACCAATCAAAGTCTTGTGCTCCTTCAATTTCTTGTATTTGCCTTCAGTCTGGAGCAATCTGTCCTTGAGTGCCTGGTAGGAGCTATCACATTCCTCAATTATTTGTGCTCCTGTGGGGCGACCTAACTCCATGGTGGTGATCACATAATTTTCTGGCACAGCCTCATCTCGATCACACTCAACCCTTGGCACTCCACGTGAAGGGTGCGAGAGCCATCCTCATCTGTTGAAATCTTTGAAAATTTCCTAGCCCTCTTCTTTGTCGGAGGCGCACTGATCCTACTCAAGAATTCCTCCATCTCTACTGCTGGATAAGTTTCTTCAACGGGGCTCCTCCTCATCCTGTCTCTAAGCCAATTTGGTACCACCTGCTGTAACTCTAAAATAATAAATGGCTGCTCATTTCTTGCTTCTTCCTCACGAACTTCTTCTCTAACTTCATCTTGATGAGGCTCATTGACTTTTACGGGCTAGGTATCTCCTGAAACTTGGGCCTCTTGTCCTGTAACTGTGTCATCCTCTAATGCCGCCTGAAGCTCGTGCTGGAAGCGTGTATCTGTAGCAATTTCTTCATCTTCTTCTTGCTGATTATCTCTAGTAGGTGCGTTGACACTCTGGCCAACAGACTCCCTTCGTGGTGGCTGATTTGCCTCCTGTAATTCTTCTTCCTTATTCAACATATTTCTTTGATCGGCAAATAGTGAAACCTCTTGTATGCTTGGAGAACGTGTCTCCAATGGCGTAGGTGACTCTACCTCAATTCTCGGAGGCTCTGGCTAAACTGGCTCTTTTCTTCGTGACTTTGGAGCTCGAGCAACCTGTTTCTTCTTTGTAGCAGTTGGCGTCCTATGATCTCCCATCAAATTGTAAGTAAGAGGAATTGACCTACCCTTAAGCCTATTCACAGGCCTCTCAACCCATCCTCTGGTGAAGGTCAGGACTGGTATGCAAAGTGTATCCAAATCCGCAATCTCCGGCTTCGACCAATCTAGAAGCGGGAGTGGTGTATCCCTCACTGCCTCATAATCTGGATGAAGAACATTCATATCCTCGTCTACCTGGTCCGGAACTGGAATAATCTCGCACTCCCTAATCATGCCCAAAGGTAATCTTGAAAACATCCTTTTTCTTACCTCAGCTTCATCCAACGCACCGGCCCAGTAATCTTCAATATTTGCCTTATGCCTAAACTCCTCTGACAGTATCCATTTGATATTTCTGTGAGGATCATAATACTACCTGCCGGTGTGATAAGAAAGGTGGAAAAACTGAAGCTAATTTCAGCTTCCTTGGTTGCCTGTAGTGAAGGACACACTTCATCTAAATTTCCCATGATGATCGGGAAATCAAGTCCTCCCTTCTTTTTCTTCTGAATTTTACTGAATTTTATCATAGGCAATGAGTTGCCTAGATATTTCTAACATCAAGATCCTATTTGTAGGGTATTTGGGCAACCTATACGGATATGAATTGAACCCTTGCAGCCTAATGTAAGTAAATTTCGGAAATTGGATAAACCAACACCTGTACCTTTCTATCAACTCCTGAGCTTCCTTGGAGATCCTGTGATGAGTCCTTTGCTGAAGTGATCTCATTATGTGCATGGTGAAGGCATCATTGCCTCTCTTGTAATGAGATGTGCTTGTCAAGTGTAGCTGCGAACAAGTCTCATGAATCTTAAACTGCTGAGAGCCACACCCAATAGGCTCCTTTTATGATATTCCTCTGTACTTTGTCATACGAGCCAACATGTAAATAATGTATGAGCCCATATAAAATGTTTTCGTTCTCCTCAAACTCCAGAGCTGCTAGTGCAAATTATCACTAATCATCACTGCCCAATTAATAAACTCCTTGCCTTCCAACACAAGGTTGATGTAATAAAACATCCAAGGCTCAAAGATGAACGCCTGGGGACATCCTCCGACTCTACTGAGCATCATAATCAAATCACAATATTCCTTCTTCAAATCATCTAAGAGTATCTGCTTTGGCAACTTCGTGCGAGTGGGCTTGGGCTTGTTCAAACAAACGAGAGTTTATCATATCAGCACATCTGTCAAATGTAGAGGCATACATACGTTCAACACATTCTCTCGTTTTGTAGATCATCTTCTCATGTGAGGGAATTCCAAAAGCTTCGCCAATAGTTGCAGGCATGAGGTTGGCGAACAACTTGCCATCCAGTGAAGTGATAGTCCTTTGGTCTGGATTGTAATAGTTAGCACACTCCATGATCAATTCTGGACACTGAATGGCTGGTGGAAAACCAGCAGCTGCATAAAGTCCACTTCTAACAATATTGTGCGAAGTGATTGAAGGACGATGGCCTCCAATTCCCATCATTCGGCTTTTAAAAGCTTCCATATTGAAAGAACCCAAGTTCGTATCAGCCAACCTTCCTAGCTTTGAAGAAAACTTCGACTCCGACAGGAAAGACTTGCTCAGCTTCTTGATCACAGCCTACCTGGACGCATTTGCCTTGCTGGATTCGGCATTGTTTTCCTTGCCAGTTGCTCTTACTTCAGCCATTCTGCAAAAACAAAAGATAGTCATCAGCAATTTAACTTAGAAAAATCAAATCTCATCGGGGCTGCCAACAGATTTTTGAAATGAGAAGCTGCAGCACTAAATTTCAACTTCAAACCTCTACTTCTGTTGCAGCAACTTCGAACTTTAAACACTTAGAAAATTTTCCTGCAGCAATATCACTTCAACACTTAGAAGAAAAATTGACCCAAGCTTGCTTCGGCAACTTCTCAGCTTCAAATTTATCCCTCCTCAAAGCTCAACTTTAGCTTCAACACTCTCACAACTAGAGCCCAAGTTCGAATTTCTTCACCAAGTTTTAGCTTGCACTTCAACAACTGATAAGGAAAATGAAAATCATCTCAATTCTTATAGCCAAGTCGATTTCTAGAAGAAGCTAAGTTTAGCCAATACATTCAAATTTCGGTTTTCCCTCCTCAGGCAACTGCAACACTTGGCATCTGGCATCTGGAATATTTTGACCTTCTAGAATTTCAAGAAGATTCATCTCATGGTATGGGCACATTTAACTTCACCAGCATTTTTAAATCATCTTTTGAAAATATTAAATTCAATTGCATCCCCCTTAAGAAATTCATTCCACCAGCTGGGGCGTTGACAGTTTGATTTTATGCATCTCTGGCTCAAGAAGATTATTCTCATGAAAAATTTGATCAAAATCGTCTAGGCAAATCAATTTCAAATTCACCATTCAAGGCATTTCATTTTCAAAAAGATCACTTCTATTCCTTGCCTTAGAAAATTTTAAATTTTTACTTAGGAAATCTCATTTCAGGCGCCCATCAAAATCTTCATTTTAAAATCCTTGGCAAGGTGTGGAAAATTTTAAAATCCATTCCTTGTCGAAGATGTCCAGTACCCAAAAGAAAATTCCCTTCATAAAGCATCAAATCCATGGGTCTATAGACGAAGGGGTACTTTTAATTTTTTGAATTTTATACCTTAGAAAAATATTTTGCCATCAAGTTTATCTTCATTCTTCATCTCTAGGCGTATTTTCCTTGCTTTGCCTTGACAATTTTCTTATTCAACCTCGTGAAGCTGGAGCAGTTTGATGTATCTATTGCCAATTCATACATGCCTCAGCAAATTTTATCATCCTCTACAAGCTTAGGCGTATTTCTCTAGGGGAGGAGAAATTTAAATATTTAGAAAAAATATTTTATCAACTCCAGCATGGGCGCATTTGAGATGTCTAGGAGGAATTTTGAACACCTAGCATTTTTTTTCTCCCATTCATCTTTCTTCACTTTGGGCGCATTTTGCTTGGGGTGGAGGAACTTTAACGCCTTAGCACATGTTAAAAGCCACCCCCTTTCAATAACTTTGGGCACATTTAATGCATCAAGGAGGAATTTCAGCAATACTTAACATATTTCCTAGAGCCACCTCCAATGTGGGTGCATTTGGAGGGTCAAGGAGGAACTTCCAACGCCTAGAAACTTTTCTAGCTTCATATTTCCTCAAGGGCGCATCTAGGGGTATAGAGGAGGAATTTCAACATGACTTAAACATTTTCCATCACCTTGGCTTCATGAGGGCGCATTTAGGGGGTGGTGAAGGAAATTGCAATGCCTTAGAAACTTTTTTCATGTCCTTCATAGCTAGATAACTCGGGCGCATTTCATGACCTGAGCAGGAATTAACAACACTTAGCACATCCTCCAAGGCAAGGTAACTTGGGCGCATCTAGGGGGTGGAGAAGGAATTTTTTCTTCAACGCCTTAATGCTTCCTCCAGCCTCTTCCACATTGGGCGCATATGCAAGGTGGTGAAGGAATTTCCACAAACTTTTGTCCTTTTCCCTGTCATTTTGGGCACATTTAGGGGGTCTAGGAGGAATTTTGAACACTTACACAAATTTTCTTCATAGCTTCTCCTCCTTGAGGGCGCATTTGAGGGGGTGAGCAGGAATTTTAACACTTGAAACTTTTTCCATCCTTCTGCCAATCTCATCTTGGGCGCATTTCATAGGGGGTGAAGGAAGTTTCTCAGACTTAGACATTTTTCTAGCTTGCTTGCTCCTATTTTACTATATATTTAGCAAGTTTCTGGTTTTCACTCTTCCGAAGCTTGAATTGATCTAAAATTTTACCCACAGGATCCTCATGACCTAGTTGAGCTATTCACACTACCATTTCGTGCTGACTTGCTATTTATAGTATGTTTCCGGAGGTGATTTACTATTTATAGTAATTGCTTGATTTCAGGACTTCTACAACTCCGTTCAACTTGAAATCTGACTAACGTGATCCTCATGGGTTGACTTGTCTATTCACATTGGCGCCTGCTGCTGACTTGCTATTTATAGCCTGTTTCTGGAGTGCCTTACTATAAATAGTAAGTGCTTAGATTGTCTTCAAATTTCACCAGTGGAATCCTTAAAAGATACTGATCGCAGTGGGATACACGGTTTTTAGAGATTTTGGTGTTTGACCCCTCATTTTAGGTCCCGAAGCTGGAAACCTTAATCTGACTTGCATGTTGCTTAAACGATCTCCGTTTGACCCCGTTTCTATTGCATGTCGCCTTGTTCGTGATACTGAGGTGTTGGGTAGCTGCCAAAGTGGTCATGCTAAAAATAGTAAGTCCCTGAAAAAGTGACCAACTCTGTTTGCATGTCACATCACTGCGTAGCTCTGGAAAAACCCATAAAGAATAACCTAACATGCGCTAAAAAGTCCTGCATACAAACCCTAAAAATAGGCTCTGAAGACAACTCTTGAAAAAGGTCCTAATCTTGGTTTGCACGTTACATCACTGCAAAGCTTTCGAAAAACCCACAAAGAATATCCAGACATGTGTTGAAAATTCCAACATGCAAACCCTAAAATTAGCCTCCGAAGTCGAGACTGCTGAAAGTTATCATCTCATCTTGCATGTTATATCATTGTGTAGGTCTCGGAAAACCCAGAAATATTCTCCAGACATGCACTGAAAAAATTCACCTGCAAACCCTAAAATCTACTTCTGAATGTGATACTTGCTAAAAATAGAAAGTTGTTAGATTTGGCTCAAAATTTGTTGGCAAGCAGTTTAAAGTGTCCCAGATGCAGTGTGGTGGATAAAACTTTCAAAAGTGCTGAGAAAATGCCCCAAATCAAGTACTTACTAAAAATAGTAAGTTGTGAGAACTCAATGAAATTTTGTTGGGAGCCTGCTGGAAGCTTACTAAATGTATTGCCAAGCTTAGACTTTAATTCATTCACTCAATTTGACTTCAAATTGACTGGAAGAAAGCGAACCCTAATTCTCAGACTTGGCAAAAATCTCATGTTTAAGCTCAAAGATGGGCACATCCTCGGAAAGGCAGACAACAAAAAGAGACATAGAGAGAGAGAGAGAGAGACAAAACCAAAGCCAAAAGACCAAGAATGGAGCAAAAATTAGGGGGTCCCCATTTTGAATAGGGTGATGTGTGAAAAGGTCACAACAATACGAATGTGCATCTCATGGTCGAGGTCTCGTACGATGTGCATAATGAAAAGATCACTTATCCGCTTGAAATGTCGTTCTGCTTGTGTAAACTCAAGTCGCGGAAAGTATTCATGGACCTTCTGTACACCTAAGGTTCCCACAGTGTTTAGTGTCCTGAACTCGCCTTCGAAGGCAATCAGGTATACAAGGTAGGAACACATGTGGAACCTATGAGCCTCTAGAAATCGGGTCATTTGTTGGTGGAGTGTGTCACTGATCAGGGTGGGCTAGTCATAATGCTCTCGATTGCTGACAATCTTAGTTATGATGTAGTACATCCATGATTGAAACTGGTTCCCCACTTCCTATCTAGTGATCCTATTGAGTAGAGTGATCAACATTGCATACTCGTCTCAGAATTCTCCTCGCCCAACCATTTTGGGCAAGTTGGCCTTTTTCACTTTTAACCATTGTTCTGCCATTTTCTGCAAACACCTGTCCTTTGATGCTTCAAATTATTTTTCGCATTCTTTGACTAATATGACCACATTGGTCGGGCATGGTGGAATAGCAAAACATTTTTCAATGTCCTTTGGTTTAAGGTTGCAGATCACCCTCCCATCCACTGATTGGATTTCTCGTGTGGTAGGGTTGTAATGCTTAATGCAAGCAATTACAAACTCCATGTTCTGTAATGTGATGGGGATTGACGTAGCCTCAAGCAATCCGGATTCTTCTATGTTTTGTAGCATGATTTGGTTCATGCCCTCCAAATCTTCTAAATCGACCACTGGATTTACCTGATGCAAGTCTGTGTCAATTGTTTTTCAGGAAATCATGGTACAAGATCGTTTTGGTCTTGTATTGTACTTGGGAGTATTGCATCCTGAAAAACTTAAAGATCAAATGTGCACATGACCTTGTTCTGACAATTTCCGAAAACCTCTAAAAATAGCTCCTGCCGAGAAGTATTTTTCTAGAAAAAATCAGACACATGGGTTTTGTTTGTGCTTCAATGTTGAACAAACCCAGTTCGTTAGATTTTGATTTTGAGACTTTTCCGGAAAAATCCCTAAAAATAGGGGCAGCAAGTTTGTTGTTTCTGGAAAATTATGTTGATCATACCTAGTTGGTCAGATCTGTGGTAGCCTACTGTTTTCTGTGACATTCAAGAAATTTTAAGATAGAAGAGAGGAAGTAGACAAGAGGAAGATTGGAAGTTGTTAGCTTCCTTCTTGTAAAAATTTGTCCCTGGATTCAACCCCTGAGAAACTATGCTTATGTGCCACTGATCTTCGAAAAATAACAAAGAACAGTCAAAACCCTTTGTCAGATCTTGAAAAGACGTCTTGGAGAGCAATTTGCTGTTCTAGCCGTCAACCTGCAAAAGAAAATAATGAAATGGGATGCCTAGCTTGATTATATAATGATTCAAGTTAGAATGCATCAAGTATGGGCACCAACTCATGATTGAAGCCTGATTTAGCCTGATCTGGAGTTCTAAAAGCTGATTTCCATTAATTGTGGGATGATTTGGCCAAGTTTGCCTCCAAAATCTCTAACTCAAGTCAGCAAATCTCTTTGAATTTTTTAGGCGTCCTTGAGTTTGAACACTTTTTCATCATTTTTTCATGTTGTAATGCCTTTGTTCAATCCTTGCTCTCGGTCATTCAGTTGATCTTAACCTGATGCTGACAGATTCATTGCTGAGATGGAACAACCCTGATCAAATGTGCCTGGGAGCTGAAAAGCTCAAAGACTAAATCTGATGCCTTCAAATTAGGGGCGCCTTTCCTCAGCAGGGGTGCTTTTGGCCTCAGACTTAGTCAATTTCTTGACTGTTCTTCAATTCTATCTTTTTTTGACCCTTCGTGTTCTGATCTGAGATCATTGCTGACTAATGAGTTTGATGATCTTGTTGAAACGTGGGATAGATAACCAGCTCAGTCCCTAAAAGGATGGTTGGTTCCTCAACTCCTGAAAATCTATTTAGGTCCTTCAAATTCAAGGGCGTCCCTGGCCAACAAGGGTGCCTTTGGCTTTTTTACTTATGATTTTCATGTTGCCAACCTTCAGGTGTGGTCCCAGTTTGATCTCTGTTGTCAGGTGTTAGATTATTCTGTTGTCTTTGTTGACGGTGTCGTTGTTAAGATTGATCATAACGGAGAAGATCATCCTGGAGGTCACTAACCTCATAAGCTGCATTTGACTGCGCAAAAAGATGGGCGCCTTTCTTTAGCAGGGGCTCTTTTGACCAACACAACCAATTTCTTGGCATTCTCACTTTAGCTTTCACCATTAGGTGTTTTATGCTTGATCTTTGCTTCTGATTGCTTGACAAATCTTGTGGATGCGCAACTGGATTGATTGTGAAGCTAGGAGAGAGCTGAGCAGATGCCATGTAGACAACAGTGGTTGGAAACCTCATCAGGTGCCTCAGATTCAAGGGTGTCCCTGCTGGAGCTAGGAGAGAGCTGAGCAGATGCCATGTATACAATAGTGGTTGGAAACCTCATCAAGTGCCTCAAATTCAAGGGCACCCTTGGCCAGCAAGGGTGTTTTTTCCTTGTTATGCATTGATTTATCATTGATGTTGCATGCTCTGACGATCAACCATTGTTGTTGTTTGATATATCTCACAGGCTGGTTGACAGGTTCGTTGCTATTGAAGAGATCATCTGAAGACAAGTCTTCTTGAAAGTGACATCAGGGTCTTCTTGTTCAAGGGCACCTTTCTTCAGCAAGGGTGCTTTTCCCAAGTGTAACTGCTTGTCCTCCTTGGTAGCAAGGCGTTGGTTTCTCCAGAGTTAGTCATTTTTGGCATTTTCTAATTTTGAGAATCCCCTCTGTGAGATAGCATCTTTTCAAAAATTTCCGCCATGGTTTCTTCGTTGAAGCTTAGCTTTCAGCACCTAATACTGGCCAATTTGCCATTAATGGTTGCAGAGCTCCTAGCTTTGTTCTTGAAAAATGAAAATAGACCCACCAAAGTAAAACTAACCTTTTGACCAGTGCGATTGTGAAGTCAATTCATCCTATCAAAATCATTTTCAATGAATTCTGGTAAGGTCCTATTTTCAGGGGTTTCCCAAAAAATAGGGGCACGAAACCCTAATTTTCAAATTTTTAAAATTTTGCACATACGTTTTTTGACATATACCCACAAAAAATTTCTCTTCTATTTGACCTCAAACATACTTTTGGCAACATTTTTACATGACCTAGATCATTTTAACAAAAATGTCTCTTTAAAAGCAAAAAATTATTTTGGGTACAACAAGACCTGAAACCTGCGTCCTAACAACAAATAAAGGTCCCCAAGCTTGCATTGCCTTTCACCAAGAATATGGATAGCAACCCCTTGAAACTCCACGCTTAATACTTCACTTCCAGACCACCACGATGGAGTAGAAAGGCTACTTCATTAGTGTACAGATTTTTGGAAAGACACCTCCACTAGGGCGCCAATATGAGAAAGTCGACTTGCTTAGTAAATCAGGGTTTCGCCAATAAATTTGAATATCTATGTCTTCTTGGGTGCCTAGATGAGAGCTCTCTTATGAACCAATACCCACAAAGGAAAAACAAGTCATTGAAGAGTTATGAACAAAAACCAGGTTCAGTCCTTGTTGAAAAAGTGCCCAGAAATGCTAAAAACACCCACATACAAATATTACTCAATCCCAATATTTGATTAAGCTGAATGGCTTGCTGTTAGAAGAACAATTTGAGGTTTATGAGTCCATTTCCAACACTAATAACTCAATACCTTCCCATAATAAGGTACAACCTGTTGCTGTATTGGTACGACGAGCATGAGGGATATATAACCAAAAAATAAATCACCAATGTTCAATCACTCTTGCCACAACAATGCATGTCCTCCGCTGTTCCAAATCTGCAAGATAATATGTTCATTATTTGCTCCAATCTCAACCAAAATGCATCGTACTAATCTCAATGTGAAGCCCCTAGAATGAGACTCCCAACAAACCCTCCTGATGTTGTCTTTCAAACATGAAGAGTGTGATTTACAGAGGTTTCCATCTCGGCAAACCCTTGTTTTCCTCAAAGCCAAGCTCCAAGAGAAATGCACGACAAAGTTTGATATCAAAAGCATAGTCAATAATCCAAATGAACTTCAAATTGAGCTTTTAAAAGAGTCTCCAGATTAGGGCGACCATCTCCACCCTAAAACCCATGCCACCTCTCATTTGCCTTTGATTTTAATTTATTTTTAATATTTGCCTTCATCTTAGCTTGGGTGCCCAAGTTCAAGGAAGCATTTTAAATGATATAAATTTTAAAAACAACTTCGAGTTATATCATTAGGCGTCCAAAGTCCTTTTTATGACCCCTTTTGATCCTCAACGTTAAATTATAAAGTTACTTTATAATAGACCTTTTTTCGAAGCAAAAATCAAATATTAAAATGATTTTGCCTAAGTAACTTTATACCAATTGAATTTGTGCTGCTGATTAGCTTGACCAAGTCTAGTTACTCAAAAATTGACTTACTATTTTTAGTAAGTATTAAAAATAGCAAGTGACACCCCAAAGGCTCGAACTGGAGAAATTCTAATGTTGCACCAAGACTCACTATCGATAGTGAGTACCATATTGGCCTTGCTAAAAATAGAAAGCCACGCCTGAAACACCAAAAAACCCAACAAAAAGTATTGTCACAATACATTACAGCTCATCTGACAACCTCCACTCGTTGCTTGAACATGAAACCCTACACTGCTCTGCCTGTCAGACCAATTACCAAATATAGCACTTACTGAAAATAGTATGTGAGTCAAACCCAGATTGATCCAAAAGAGGACATCAAAAAATGGGGACATTACAGATTCAATAGTTATACTCTTAGGTAAATCATCTTTCTTGCTCATACAAATGCTAGTGTATATTATGGAGTTCCGATTCAAGACTTCATTATCGATCCATAGAAATTGTCCTAAATCTTTCCCAATCTGTTCTAAAGCTTTGAAGATGCAATATTCTTCTTGCAGATTGTAGAGATGCACCCACAGAGGTATCTCAGAAATAGGAGATAAGCGTGGATTGAAATTAGGGCACCATTGTTATGCATACAATCCTGCACCAGGTATCATCCATGGTCCTTTTTGTAGAATGTTATCCCCTTCCGAGCCTTGGGTGAAAAAGGAAATGAAAAATCCTTTTAAAATTTGATGTGTTGGTTGCTGCACCATCTCTTACCTAGTTCATGATTTTTGCATGAGATGGCCATACTACCCCAAGTTGATAACTTCTTTTTGCATCATCTCCATGCTTTGTTTCTCTACCAATTTGCTTATAAGGTTTACTTTTTTCGCTATTTTCATTTCTTCAACAGAATGTTTGGTGTCCTCCCTATTAGGAAGTTGATGTCACTCTAGCCCGTGTCTGGTTGTATATCTGTCTGGTGATGATGTATTTGCTCCTGTCTACAGTTTTTGATCCAATTATTATTCTCGCTTTCCCTATTGAAACTGCTACTAATCCCTCTGCTAGGGCATCTTTAGTTCTCTAATAGGGCTTTGACCTCTGTGCTCATTGGAAAGAAGTCTTTCATGAGTTCTCCTGTTTCTGCTGTTGAATCTACACAACCCTTTAGCAGGTCATGTGCACATGAATTTGCAATCTTTGCACTGTTCTAGCCCACACATTGTCCTATATATATATATGGTCCTTACTAAAAGAAGTTGATATCTTTGCTCTGCTCTAGCACACCACCTCGCTGCCCCCCCCCGTCCCCCCTTCCCACACACACACATATATATAGTCAGTTAAAAAAATAGTGTTTTGTACCCTTGAGGTTCAGCCCTTGCATTTATGCTAATCATACCACTCTTTTTTATCTGAGAAGCCCATTTTTGAATGGAAATTAAAAGTAGCATTTCACTAAAACTGTTTGATTTGATCCTAATTGCTATTCTAAACTAAAAACGGGACTTTGATTCTATGGAACTATTTTAAATAGATATAAAATAGAACATTTACATTGGTTTTGGATGCATGCAAATGCCAATCATCAAATGAAGAGGGGTAATTAAATGTCATAAAGAGAACAAAGCAGAATGTACCAGATCAGCATCTTTTGCAATAGCAGCTAGTTCTGTGCTAACTTGTCGGAAGTCTATGCATGGGCCTCCACAGCCATTTTCAACAACCATCAATGGGGGGACAAAAGAAACATTTTGAGAATCTTCTTCTTGGTCATCCACCATAGCATCCACTAGCAGCCCTCCTGCTTTAGCAGCTTTGCGTAAAATGTGACAATGCTGCATAATCAAGAGAAAAATCAATATTCAAATTAGAAGTGAAATTATTAGCACTGAATAGAAGCAAAGATACACTTACAAACTCTAACATAAGAAGTAGTAAAACCACAACCCATCTTTTCTGAGAAACATAAGAATAATATAAAAGGACTAGTAAGAAATCAGAATGCAATAGAAAAAACTTAATCATTTCTTGAAAGTAAGTAGGAAGCCAAATTCATTGACCGAACCTCCCATTAAAAGGGAATCTAGAAATCTGACCTATGCCAAATCTAAACAATGCCAGAAGAACCCAGTTGGTTTAACAAAGCATGGAAAACTATTTGTGATTCTAATTTGGCACAGATTTTATTTAGTGATGAGTGTTTACTGGTACTTATTATGAATCAGTTGCAATGCATTATACTTAGAAAGTACAACACTTTCTATTATTGATAAAAGAAGCTGCAGTTCTCATTTATATCAATAGCCTATCCTGTAGATGTATAGATTAACTTACCATCAGGTATCTCAATTAGTTTTGTTCTAGAATTTCCTGTGCTGCTCGGAAAAGTATGAAAATTATGGACTTTTCTGAGAAGCACTTTCTTGATCAAGTTTCATTAAGCATAGGCACAAAAATAAGTCACAGCTTCTTCCTAAAGTAATAATTTACTAAATTGTCCTATGTATGGAAGTTACTATTCTCGATAACAATAGCGAATGAATGAAATAATTCCCCTAGAGGAAAACAAAATAAAACAAACACAAAGATGAAAAATTTATTCTAGATGCCATATACAATACAAGAGAAACACACAAAACGAACATATTAATGCTTCTCTAGATGGACATTTAAGTATAGGCAACTCATACAAGGTCTGGAATCCTCACTATAAAGTGCAGGTAAAGATTAAAAACCATCTATACAGATCAGGAACATCAAACAATATCTTGTATTGCAAATATTTTTGATACATGTGTTTACTATTTGAAGAGCAAAATGCAATGGAATAGTATAAAACTTGCCTTTGCAGCTTCTGCCACAATATCTGGGAGCTCACTGGCAGTCACATCATTCAGTGCTGGGAGTGAATTAGCAACTAGAACAACCTGCAATTATTTGAATTCATTACCAGTTTAATTTTGGAATTATTTTCAGCATTCAAATATCTTCAAATATTCTTACTATTGACCGACTTTTCCAACTTCAAGTTCAGAAAATGAATGGGCTTTACTTGTACTCTTAGCTAGGTTTGCAAGGCAGTTAACATACACACCAATTATATATGGTTCTGAAATGAGTTCTTTCTAATTACTGATATTATATAGTGTACTAGTGCATGCAAGCTACTATTCTTACAGTTAATCTGTTATTCTACAATAACGTTTAGGAGATAAATGAAGAAATTAATTGTGATGTCAACTAGGATTGCAAAGCAGGTAATAAATGCACAAAAGTTGTCTATGTTCTTATGAAAATGAGTTATTTACCATTACTAACATTTTAGTGTACGAATACCTCAACTAATTTGCACTGATCCCTCATACTACATGCCTGTCAGTGTCAGCTTTGATCCTTAAATAAACTGACCATCAAGATAAGTGCAATCATTGTTGTAGCAGTAATGCATTATACAGTATCAAATATTTGCAGTACTCTCTAAAATAGATATTTTTTGAATAAGAGGGTCTTACATTACTCTGGATAACAATTGATTTACATAAGCATAGCATTATAGTTAAAAGGAAATCTCCTTGTACACAGCTAAAGGAAAAAAAGCAACTAGGCCTATGGCCCAATGTAAAAACACTTCACTTCTTTTAGAAGCACTCAAGCTTAGCTTGCATTATCAAAGAGAAATCTTTTCCAAAAATATGCAACTTCCCCATGTTGAGTGGGAAGTTATCCTCCTAAAGAGTATCTTTGCATCTTATCCTCCAAAAGAAACTGATTATTGTCAAATGATTCAAATACCATAGAGGCATAGACTCGTGCAGCTATCCTTAATCCCCAAGAATCCCTTATACGTCTTCCTTGGCAAGGGAGAGGAGCCATAAAAAAGATGCTGAATTGTTCTAACCATCCCCAAAACCTTCTAGCTGTTGAACAAATCCAAAAGATATGTGCAACTCTATGCTCCATGGGGACGCGTCCCCTGTGTTTTTATGCCATTTCCCGTTCCGGGTACGATACGGGGACGTGGGGACAGCTAGGAAACGTCCCCTAGCCGTCCCCTTTTTCCCTCCAAGTACCCGGTACTTCTAGGGGACTTTTGGCAAAAGGTAGGGGACGTAGGGTACTTCTAGAAGTACCCGAAACTTCCCAGCCGTCCCCCATCCGTACCGGGTACTTCTAGAAGTACCCTATGGCCCAGCAACAAAAAAAAACATAATTATAAAAAATTAAAGTTTTTTAAAATGAAAAAAAGGCATGGGTGGGCCCACAAGGGACGCCCCATGCCACTTAACCTAATTTATGCCTTATATATGCCCTAAAATAGTTTACATAAAATATAATAGACTTTAAAATGGCATTCATACATTGATCTGATTATCAAATTCTGAGTTTCATTTCCTTAAATTTTACTGTCATAAAATGTTACAATATAGCTACAGCCTTACACATATTCAAACTGGAAACTAATATGGACAGATTTGCATATATATGATGCTGAGAATGGGCTACAGCAGTGAGGAAACTACAGATAACTAACTGATTGAATAACAGCAGCAACAACAATTTACAGATAATTATATATCTCAGACCAGACCTGGAATAAGCTCACGCCTGGGCCAAATAGTCACTGGAATCTCCTTGCAAATGAGTGCAGGTCTGAGTAATCTTCATGCCAAGGCATATCCCACTCCAGGTGACCAATATTCAAGCTAACTGGGCACAGATATTCACTCACAGCCACTGTGAAAGGATCCATGTCTGCTCACTGTTCTGAACTACGAGCTCACGTTGATATTAGAAACCTCTTCAAACCCAGTTGCTATGCCCAATATAGTAAAATGAGAAAAAGAAACTCATTTTTACATTTGGCTTGTGAAGTGAAGGAGAGCAAAAGAAGAGCAGCTAAGTGAAGGATTGCCAAACTAGTTAGTATCGTCAGACTCCAGCCTTACGTTGGGATGTTAATCCCAAAGATGCTATGCAGATTGAGGAGAATGCACATGAGGGATTGGTTGGGGTTCCATTGGTTGAGGCAGATCCTTCTATTGACATGGACACTGACACTAACTTAGACTCGAGCTCTAATGGCGAGGGCGATGCTGATTTAGACCTACCTTATGCTGATTAGGGACCTTGGACAGCGATATATTTTCTTAGTTTTATGTTTAGCATGTCATTTCATAGTTGAGACTTAGAGCCTTTGGGCATTTTGGTTATAATTATCAGACTTTTATATGATACGTGTGCACATTGATAATGAAAAGCATTTGAATTTTGTTAATTTGTTTGTCGATTCTCATGTGAAATCTCAATTCAAGTCTAATGATATGTATTAAGCTTATACAAATGTCTAGAATGAATGCTTTATCAATGTTATGCTATGAACATTTGAAATTTCTATATATTTTTAAAAAATTCCCTATTTTTTTATCAGCCGTCCCCTGCCGTCCCCTAAAAAATGACCCAAAAGTACCCCCGTACCAGAAACTCGTCCCGCCATACCGGGTACTCCCCGTCCCCGAAACCCCGTGGAGCATAGGTGCAACTGTGTTTTATTTCCCACACAATGCGAACAAAATATACCTTACTAAACTGTGCTTTGAAAATGAAACCTTGATGCATTACTAGCCATACAAACATCTTGCATGTGATGGAGGTTCTTGCTTTCCATTCTTCACAATATTATTGCCATCTCACTTCAAGGTCCTTGACCTTCCACTGTTTATTCAATTGAAGTTCAATACAAATAAACTTTCAGTTATATAGGTCCTTTGCCTTATGGATGAGGGGTTTTCCAGTGCTTCACTTCTCATCTCTCCAATAGGGGCCCGCACTCTACGCTTGCAATTTGAAAATAAAATTTTCAGAAATCATGTAAAAGAGCCATTGAAAAGCTGGTTAGTCTTCTTGTTTCAATGTTTGAGCCTTGTTTAGGTCCTACCAAGAGTGTTATCATTGCATGTCATTGTTCCAAATATCTCCCCAGTAAAATAAGCCTTTCCTTACCAATCTTTACCTAAGAGGAATGACAAAATCCTAACTTGATTAGTGCACCTAAATCCCAAGCACCCCATGGATCCTCAAATAGCCAATAGAGTTAATTTGAGAGAATTTTCCAAGCAGCCCAAACTCTATTAAGTGATGATGCCGAACTGGCAATCACAAATGTTTGGCCATTACTAATCATGTAACAAATCTAGAAGGGCACCCTGAATTTTCATAAGTTATGCAGTCTCCTAGTTCTTCTATCCTCCCTTGATCTACTGGAAGAGAACAAACATTCCAGGTAACAAGCGAGAGCCCTTTCTCCCCAAATTAATTGCCAAATTGCCACATAAAAAAATTCTAAGGATCTTCTCAACCACATTGTTATGCTGCTTGAGAGGGGATCAGGGGAAAGGAGTAAAACATGTCTTTATGCCAGACTTGGTCATACAGCTGTAATATGTTCTACCAAGGAGAATATCAAAGCTTAATCCACATTACTAGGTTCTTTTCAATATTTTTCAATAACCCACAGAATTGTTTAGCTGAGTGACCTAAATGACAATTGAAAAACCGTAATAATGGATAGCTTCACCTTGTCTTAGGAATTTCATCTTTTGTTCAGCCACAAAGAAAGGTTATCTTTACCATAACAAAAAATTATATTTTTCTTCACTCATCTTTCTTCTGAATCAGTTCTAAAATATATTGAAGAAGAGGATATTATCAACATAAAGCTAATAATGGCCTTTTAAGAGATAGCTTTCTCCACTTAGATGAGCATTATAACTTTTCAGTAGTGTATTTTGGACTATTAAATAATATTGCTAATGAATGGACCAATGTGCAATCTTACTAGATTACTTCCAAAAAAAAATTATGGCTATGATGTACAGATTTTCGTTTTGATCATAGAGAAGAAACAAGACAACTTACAAAATGTATTGGAAAATGTTACCCTTTCTCAACCTAACAATGATTATGTTTACTATAAGAACTATAAAAAAGGAAATTACTAGAACCCTTTCTAGTTAAAAAGTAGTGGCTAATAGGATATCTAGCAATATTGGTATTGAATATGCAAAAGAAGATAAAATTGTTTTAAAAATTGCAAAAGTATTCAAAGTTCATCATTTGTGTAATCGAATGTCCTATGTTTATCATACACTCAACATTGCAATACAAATACATGGAGAAAGTGTTACGAGAAATGTAGAAAGATAGAAAGAAAGAAAATAAATTATATTAATGTCCATAGGTGATAAAAAAAGGTCAATGGGACTTGATAATACAATTAGAGACAATCACAAGAGGGAGAGCAAAAGAGGCTCCAATGAAGCTATAGGCTAAAAGATAACTAAAAGATAAAAAAAATTGATAAGTATTCTAATCAACAAAAAGAAAGGGTCAACCCACTTGATAATTTAGTTGAAAGCATGCCGGAACCAGAGGTAGAGCCTCCCATGCCATCACCAACACCACAACAGTCTCCAATTCCAGTACACATTGCCTTGGTGCTAGATTCACCGCCACATAGCAATGCCTCCACACATCCACACTCATCAGGAGTTCCTATGACTAGCACAGATCCTTCTAGTGAGATTAGTCGAGATTCGTCTTGGCTTGAGAATCAACTGGGTAGGAAGAGGAGGCAGCCATCTTACAAACTTGACTTCTCAGATTTTGATCATGTCCACCAGGACACGCCAGATAAAAGGATAAAGAAGCAAGTCCATGTGGAAAGGAACATTGACAAGGAAATCATAATTGGGACCGCTACACGACTAGAGGACAAGAACTTGGACGAGGTAGAGGTTGAAGACTTCGCCTTAATAAAGGTCAACCTTGGTAAAAGCACACGCCAAACAGACGTTGATTTTCTCTAGGTTGCAACGAAAAGCATAAAGGAGAGAGTCATAAAGGACGGTGAAGATAAAGTAGCCCTCAAGGCTGAAATCCAACAGCTTCGCCAGTATATCTCCAACCTTATGCACAACACTGAGAATGTCACCGCCTTGCTCCCGTAGATGTTAGAGTTACCAGTAGAGCAAAATCAATTAAATCAACTGGTTGTATATGGGAAGTGCCTAAAAGACTGGGAGGAGGAGTTTGTCACAAGGGGTCGTTTCATACTTTCAGAATTGTACCAATTGAGGTACAGTGTGTAATGAGCCTTGCAAGTTCTGACTTCAAATTGCCGATGAAAGGCTCAAGGAATATCGTCAAACACTTATCTTGCCAAGTGGTAGTTTGCTATTTGTAGTTTCAGTTTGTTGTTGAAGATTTTCAGCATAAGATGTGATAATATCTTGAAATAAATTTTGCTAAAAGACTGAAATATGAGCTAGCATGAAGTGCAGATGTGTTTTTGTATTTTCTAATGCAAATAGATGCAAACAAACTTCTACAGCCAATGGACAATTTGTCAAACAATTGGCATGCGAGCTAAATGCTGGTCAATAATGTACATTACAATGAATGTGGAACATGCAACTTATATCTCCATTAAACATATGCAATCTCCAAGTACATCATGATATGATCATGCCAAGACTCTTGGCTTACAATGTTGTTGTACCCCAAAATTAAAAATTCTGTTTTACTTAGACATTTTGAAGAAATGAGTAAAAGTCTTGTTAAATCAGTCAAAAAGGTCAAAATTTCAGTGTGCATGTCTTGCATGAGGGGTTAAAACGCAAAATTTTCAAAATCTGACGATCTGGGTCTGCTAAGAGCAGCTTAATCAACAAAACCCAGATCTCAATTTTTCATCCCTAAATTTTAGGAAAACTGCTATTTTTAGAAATTTTCTAAAATTAGTAACGTTTTCTGGGTTTTTCTGGGTTTCTTTGGAAGTGGATACTGACAAAACTTTCTAAAAATAGAAAGTTGGTCCGACAGGGTCCGAACTGATTTTGATTGGCTCAAAATACGTCCATATTAGGCTGGTGCAGTCAGAATCTTAAAAAGATCAGTTTTGCCCTACTGGGTGTATTCTGCTTTTTCAGAAGCATACCAGGAACTCTGAGGTCATCAATGGAGGTCAGTCGGCTGCCAGGCGACAGTTTCAGCATTCAAACTTTCAGCACAAGGCAAGATGATAAACCAGCACGGAGAACGAAGGAGAAGTTGAAAAATGATGAAAATTTTCTAACACTGCCAGACTTGGGCGCCCCAGTGAAGAAGGGCGCCCATCTTTTTAGAGCATCAGATGTCAAAATTAGGGTTTAAGCCCCCAGTCAAACTTGTTCTGTTCTTTGTCAGCTCCACGACGAATTCGACGGTGCAGTTATCAGATTACTCAGTCATCCGGAATTCGACACCGAACGGGGGTATCCAAACTGAAGTCAGAACGAGAGGAAATGAAAAATATCAAAATTTGACTAAGTGTTAGCAAAGTGGGCGCCCCTAGTGAAGAAGGGCGCCCAGCTTTTTGAAGGGGCTAATTCAGCTTTTAGGGTTCAAGAATATGCTTGTTCTTTTCAGTGCTCAGCCAACTTCGACGTGACTGTCTCCGTCAGATCATCCGATTGTCCAAACTCCAGTAGATTCAGATCAACGAGGAATGTACAGAATGCAAGTTTCAAACTTTGAAGAAAGTCAAAAGAAAAATGGCTAAGTCTGGTGAGTTTGGGCACCCCTGGTGAAGAAGGGCGCCCTAGTTTTCAAGGTATCTAATAGATGAATCCGCATACGGGTGTCTAATGAGATCTCTTCACAATTGATCCAGCTTTCCAACGAAATATCCAGCACGTCAATCGGAGTCCGCAGTCACCAGATACGAGGAGCTGAAAGTAAGGTTCGACGAAGGCTGAAAACCAAGATTCAGAAGCAAACACAGAAAAATCAAAAAATAAACTAAGTCTGGTGAAAGTGGGCGCCCAAACTTTTGAAGGCCTTAAATTCATTGTTTGACGAAGTTCATCCCAGAGGACCCCACCTCATATCTCGTCAGCTTCGCGATGAGCATAACAGGTAGTCGATCCGATGCCCGGAGCTCCAGATTCAAAGAGATCATCTGTAGAAGAGGAGCTAATGAAATTTGAAGGTCATGAAAATGGCTAACTCTGGACAAAGTGGGCGCCCCTAGAAGGAAAAGGCACCGATGAATTCGAAGGTCAAGATCAGGTTTTTCGCCAGAGGTGCCTCCAGAAAATCTTTCTCAGAATCAGTCAGGCTCCGCCGTGAGACCTTCAGCTCGCCTGTCGGATCAATCTGCAAACGGGAAATCAAAGGCAAAGTTGGAGGTCAAAATAAAGAAAAGTTGACAATGTTAAAAATTTGGCGAACACTGGGTGAAGTGGGCGCCCCTGGTGAAGAAGGGCACCCATCTTCTCATGCCTTAGAGATTTTTCAAAAGTTTTCAAAGGTTTCAAATTTACAAGTGGAGAAGGATGGCGCCCAAATGCATTGAACAAAGATTTTAGGGTTTTGAAATAAAAGCAAAAGAAAGCAAAACCTAATTCAAGCCCTAAAGTCTATTTAACACCTCTTTTCAATGTTATTTTTATTATTTTTGCAGGTAGCCTTCAAAGGAGAAAGTTGGAGCAGCAAGTTTGAAGAAATTTTTCAAGATTCAAGAGCATAGCTTGCTGGTTTTTCATCAAAATTTTCAAATCAGCAAGCATAAACCCTTGCTTTTTCAAGTTTTTCATCCGGAAGATCAAATTTCTCAAAGGGAAGGCCAAGGTTTCCAGTTCTCATCTGGGTCTTTTCTCTTCAATCTTTTGAAGGAAATTTTCAAGAACTTCATCAAGTTGCAGCAGCTGCTTTTATTTTCCATGTCAGTAAAAACATCAGTGCATTCAATTTTCAACCATCTGGGTCCTCTCCAATCAGTCTTCTGAAGAAAACCCATATCACAGCTTTTTTCAAGAAAATTCAAAACCTAGGGTTGGCTGCTTTTTCGATCAACTGTCAGGGTTTTACAAATCTAAAAAACTGGGTCCATTTCTAATCTTGTTCTGAACAAAACCTAGGTGCCAGCTTTTTTTGGGGAAAATTGAAGAAATTAGGGTTTGCTGCTTTTTCAGGCAAAATTCAAAATTTTCCAAAACGGACGATCTGGGTTGTCTTGCAACGAATTTCAGAGCAAAACCCATATCTCAGAAAATTTTTCAGAAAATTTGTCCGTTGGAGCAAGAAAATCAGCGTTCTAAAAATAGAAATTGCTCAAGACTTGTCTAAACCTAGGCGAGTTTACAGTCATTCTTCAAGTTTTCCGAAATGGAGTACACTCCCAATGTTTTCAAGACTGAATCAGCTCTCTATCACGATTACATCAAAAGCTGAGATAGACTTGCATCACATCAAGCCGGTGTTCGATCTACATGCCTTGGAGAGAGCAGGCAACACTTCAATCAAGAACCTGGGACATTCTGGACTCCTCGCACAGCCAATCCCTATATCAGTTCAGAGTCTTGAGTTCGTAATTGCTTGCATTAAGCATTACAACCCGGCTACAAGGGAGATCTTGGCACGGATGTTCCAGTTAAGGGAATACTCATAAGCTACGTCAAGGTATCCAAGGATTTGAACAAACACTGGCTAAAGTTAAACCGAGACATGAGATCATCATTGCTGATTTAGACACGGCTTACGGTTCAGCAAGTTCAAGAGAACACAAGAGACAAATCCTTGCCTGGAGAGAGCGTCATGTTTTCAAAGTTAAAACCTATGAAAGGATATCTGAAGAATTCACGCCTACAGACAAAGGGTGATTGAAGTTCTCCTTTTCATTGGTGAGTTTATCATAGAGATCCCTTCTCAGTACAGTCTTGAAGATGGTTCCTACGTCGGGCTTGATGAAGTGCAGGATCAATTCCAGAGTGTTGTTCAGTTGCAATCCAGTTGGCGGAAGGATAGGCCATATTTCAGTGATGTCAGCAAAGTTCGAGAAAGCGGCCAATGAGGTCGAAGATTTCCTGAGATCTATCGCAGATGCTGAAGATATTCTAGAAAAGCGGTGTTTTGCTATTGAGGGCATAGATGCACCGAACCGGGACACAGTTTCTAATTTCCTAGCGGATGTGATTGAGCTTTAAAGCAGCTTTCTTCTAGAAGCTTTCTTTCCCGCTTTCTTTCTATTCTTGGAATGATCCTTATCCATTCTTTGAGAGAAGAGAAAGATGAAGATAGATGGCGTTTAGCTTCATTCTGCTTTCTAGGGTTTTAGATGTTATCTCTTCTAGGTTTAGTAATAAAGCTTGCTTGTGAGCAAGCCCTAGATTGTGAAAGCAAGGAGATTTTAGGGTTCCCTACTCCTCTGCTTCTCTATAAATAAGAGCCTTTGCTCATTTAGTTTCTTTAACCGTGCTAGTGAGAACAAAACGCTGAGCCTATTGTGCCTTATATTTGTTACTCAAGTATTGTTCAAATTGTGTTGTGATAGCAAATTGTTGAGCCTCTTTAGCCAACAAGGAGTTAATGTGATTGTTGTTTCTATTGTGTGAAGAGCAAGATCGCAAGCCTCTTTAGCTGCAATTTCTTGTTCTAGGCATGTTAGAAGTGAGCTTGTTCTAGAGATTTGAGTAATTGTTACATCCCGATTTTATAGCTACTATTGTATAGGGCAATTGATTGTAATGTTTGAATCTTGATGATGAATAAAACATGGTTGATCTCGTTATTAAGTGAATGAGTCCTGTTTAAATGATGGTTTCATTTGATTGTTACTTCTAAATGATTTAGTCTTGATTAAATGTTGCATACAATTATGGAATAATGTTATTCTAACTTGTGAGATGTTTTTACCTTGTTATGAGCATATGACTGCCGATGTCATGTCATGGTGTGCAGGTACAAAGACTGTTCCTCCGGACAGAGGAGAGACATCATTCGGGGAGGAACTTGGTCGGGTAAACAGTAACGATTACCAAATTGAGCATACACACACATACTATAAATTGAGTAAGCCAAGTCTGTTTGTCGAGATAACGGTAAGTCATCCATAGGCTTTAGGAGTCTAGTTTACTTCTTTGTGCTTGAGAGTGATGATTGTTTGTTTATCAGACTTACAGTATTATGCTCATAACGTAAATGGACATAAGCGAATAGGTTAAGTGGGTGTGTATATACATGTATATAGTATACTGAGGTATATACGAGTATATATGTGTATATATATACACACACTACCTGTTATCTATGGATAAATAATATTACTATAATATTTGCCTTGGAAATTATATATATATATATATTGAAAGTACGTGGACCGACTCGCAAAATATATATTCGGCAATAAATATGTATATGTATATATATTTATATTTGTTAAATATAAATATATTTATATATAAGTAATTATATATTAAAAATTATATATAATATTATTATAGTTATATTAAAATATATATGTATATTAAATACTTGGGTATTTAAATATTTATATGTTTAATATTTAAAAGAACTATAATAATATTTATATAATAAAATATATATAATGAAATTATATTTTATTTTAACTTTTTAATTTATGGAAATTAACTTATTACTTAAGTTTAATAGTATTTTAAAATCTCTTAAGTGAAAATTAAAGATTATATTTTACTAGGAGTAAATAAATATAAAAATATATTACCAGGAGTAATTTGGGGAAATTAAATATTACCTTGTGTAATTGGGAAAACAATTTTTACTTTGCATAGTTAAAATCGTTATTATGAACTAAGTAAATAATTGAATAAATTAATTATGGTAAAATTGAACCCTTAGTATTGAAAATGATTTTTGAAGCCTTAAATCATTTCTTTTAAAATGAAACACTCAATCCCGTGAAAACTCTACGAATGGGATTATTAAAATTTTATAACGAAAATATATATTTATATAAATCGAAGGATTTGGAAATTAAGTAAATATTACCTTGAGTAATATTTAAATATCATGGTAAAATTTATGAAGTAATTCTTAAAGACTTTGTAAAGGTGAATCGAATATGATCTCAGCCGTTTTCTTGCTTTGAAGTATTTAAATTCTTTTTGAGATCGAAATTTTTATGAGCTAAAGTTTAAAATTGAAATATGAATAAATATTTCAAAGGCAAATCGAATGGTTTTAAAAATAATAAAAAAATGAACTCTCCCGTGAATGAACCCGCGCCTGTGCAGACGCGTGACCAGGGCGTTTGAAATGTATTTTCATGTGGCAAAAATGCGACCTGGAGAATAGGAAGAGGTGGACGCATCAAAGAAAAGACTTGGTCTTTGCATTTCGTTTTCCTTTTGAATCGCACTTACAGGTTTTGCTGTCAATTTCTCCATGTGCGTTTTGATTTATTCTCTTCTTGCTGTCAATAAACTGGTCGAATCATCCTCAATCTTGATGACATGAGTGTTGGAAATGCGCCAAGTAGCTCATTGACATTTTCTGGGCACTTTGCTGTCAAAACTCATGCCTCCATAAGTGGAAATCATTGCATTTCGGCCCTATAAATGGACGCCCAGCCATTCAATGTTTCAGGACTTGAGCAATCCGAGTTTAGTAGTTTCATCAAACCCTCGTATCCATTTCAGTATTTGGTTTCTATTTCTATTTTGCTGAGTAGAAAAATACAGTGAAATTTACCAGCAATTGCCTTTAACTGTGAAAATCCCAAATTAAGCTGAGAGTTCCTATTTTCTGAGCATTTATATCTCCTGTGAGTATTTACATTCCTGTGACATTTGAGAAGTCTGTTGAGCATAAAATCATTCAAAACTGAAGGCTTTATTAGGAGAAGGACTGGAACAACAAATAAGAGAGGAAGCTTACAACTAGGCATGAAACCTTTACCATTTATGATTTTTAATCTGATTAAAGTGTTTTCTATTTGCTGTGTGTGCAAGTCTGGAAAGTAAAATTCTTGGATGCATTTTCAAAGGGTATATTTATAAGTTATGTTTAAAAGTGAATTTAAATAAGGAGTTTTCATGTGAAAGAATTTAAGGGAAGTGTTTATTTATGAATAAAAGGGAAATCATGTGAAATAGATAGGAGAGGATTTATAATGCATTTTGAATGGTTATTGCATGTTGTGTATGATCTCTGTATATGGAGAATACGTAGACGTACTTATTATCTACTAGGAATCGAAATGATAGCAGAATCAAGTGAAGTCTTTTAGCTTAAGTTATTAGGATAACTGAGACAAGTTAAGTACTCCTAGGATAAAGAATTCCTAGTTAGGAGGATTGTTACAAGACACTTGAATACTGTTTTCATTTCTAGTAGGTTCGTATGATTGTAGGATGTCTGGGATGATGGATTTACCCATTGAAGGACAAACCTATGCGTAGAGTAAGGAAGCCTTAAGTCAAATCGGCCCTGAGTAGTGTTTATGATAGATGACCTTCATTCGGCAGGAATGAGAATACTTTGGCCAAAGTAGTGAAATGTACGACATCCACCTAGATGTGAGATAGTTGAGACTACACCTCATTGTGATCCAGTACTAGTTCGTGGATTGTGAAAGGATACCCTACCAATCTCTTCTTCTTCGGGGAGGGCCGCTCATTGCAAAATGATCGTATGGGGACCGCATTATAAGTCCGTGGTTGGCGGAAAAGCACCGGTGATGTTTTCCTCCACGAAAGGCCGATGTACCAAGATTTGAAAGGACGACCCTCGCACCTTCTTACTTCTATTTGTGCAAAAGCTTACGAGCTATGTATGTAACTGTATTACTTTTTAACTCTGATTTATATTTGCAATGAAAATGAAATTCATGAGGAAACATATTGTAACTTGTACATGTTTATCAATAAAGAAAGGAAGAAATTTATTGTAATATCTTTGTTATATGTTACTTTTACATGTTTTAAGTGAGAATTGGAAAGTTTTTAATTTACGCAGAATTGGGTCGTTACAGTAATAAAATCATGAGCCTCCTTTGCCTTGATATAAAATCTCAAGTTTCTGTTATATATGTTTTACTTTCATGATCTTGATTTCAACTCGCATTGAACTGTGTAGGTGTTTGTTGAGAGATGGTTCATTGAAGTATTCTGTCAGAAATCTACCTTGTTAATTTCTAGCTTCTCTCGCTCTGCATATTACTTGAGAGGTTAGGAACGTCTTTAGTTTAAGTTAGTCGTAGTTGAAGGTCTTAAAACAAAAAATCTCAACTGCGGCGTTTGTGTTTAATAAACCTTGTGCTCTAAGCTGATCAAAAAGATAGGCAACTTAGTTCTAGTTTACTTTCTTTCAAACACCATCAGCAAGAGGGAGCTTCCGCTCCTAATTTGAAGAGCAGTTTATCTGTGCATAGCTGTCCATTTCAAATACGCATACCAGAGGTGCGAATTTAAATGCCAACAAATGTAAAGTACATACTATGCTCAAATCTGATTATGGAGTTCATCTACAACAGCATGCTAATAACTTATGAAATGATTGATGGAAATAATCTCTAATACAATACCAATAGATGCTTATGAACCCAGCAATGAAAGCTAGCATGAATCATGAACAAAATGCAAATAACTACAAAATGTGAAACCTGGAAGATATGGCTGCTTGCACAAAATGGATTGATTCACCTTGGCTGCAATGTATTTTCCTTCAAGACCCTAGTGCCTAGTCTCCATGGTGTCCAGCGATGCCTCCCAAATTTTATTAGATTTTATTTGCAACCTCTTGATGAAATCGCCCCCTAGATAGAGCCGCCCCTGTTTCTTTAGGACAGACCTCTGAAATAATTTATTATCACCAATTTCCTGCCTCAAATCGTATGCAACCTAATTAGCAATTGCCTAAGAATGAAGCGCTGGAACCTCCTTGTCAAATCAATGCCAATCAAGAGTGAGATGAAGAAAATTGTGGCTCCTTCTTTGCTACTATGAATGACTAATAATTAATTCAGAATGCTGGTACTCTGATATATGATGTAAATCTGCCTCTATAATGCCAAATCGATGAAGACTAATGCTCTCAAAATGTCTTCAATCAAACCCCAAATAAATACCATCAAAACTTGGCCAAAGGCTACAAAGTTTTCCAATGAAGCCCAAGTTGAACTCCTAAGATAGAGCCCACAACCAGCGATAATTTGGATGATATTTCACAACCTCAAAATCGCATTACCAACTGAGAGTTTTCGTTCTCAAAGGCCAAATGAACAACTGCAGAAACCCTTGGCTACACAACTGAAAATATCATAGCAATATTCAAATCTAGATGTTTGATAATGAGCTCTTAAGTCCCTTTTATTCTTTTCTTGTGAGAACTCAAACACTTTCCTAGCCAATGTGGAATTAAAGATATATTGCCACTTTTAATTTTCACTTAACGCACTTTATAAAATTAAAGTGACTTTATTATTATAAAGTTACATTATAACTTTATAACATTTAAATATTTTAATTATTCCTTAGTCACTTTAAAAATCATTTAAATGAGGGTTATGGCACCATTGCTCATTATATTTAATTATTAATAAAGTATTACTTTATTAATAATTAAAATAACATAACTCCATAAATACTCATTATTTCTTGATTTCGTCTGAACCAAGGAGTTAACCACTACATCCACTGCGCATCCAACTGACTTACTAAAAATAGTAAGGGTTCCTCTCTATCAACCATTGATTTACTATAAATAGTAAATCCCTCATTATCTGATCAAACCAAGGTGTAAAGGATTGGCAATACAAATGAAGCCTGTTCAAGTGCCCTGCTATAGATAGAAACCCTGACTGTCTTGAAATAGTCACTTACTATAAATAGTAAGTGTGCCAAATTGAGTCCAACGAATGTTAGATTTGAACTCTCATTGATCACTGGAGGCGAAGCCATATCGAATACTACCAAATAAGACCCCCTAACCATCTGCTCTAGCCTACGAGGGTTAGGAATAGGCTAAACCATCCACAGTCATGGTCACGCTAAAAAGGGGACATTACACAACACCCACGAACTTTGCACACAAATCTAGGATTCAGAGTGAGACTTGGCGATTGACAAACCACAAAATGAGATCATGATTTCTCATCTGAGGACGACATATGACTCGGTCACTGAAGAAGAGCATAAGGAAGCTATTTTTACTTGGAGAACACAATTAATCTTCAAGGCAAAAATACATGAAACAATTTCTGCAGAGTTGGCAGAGAGCAGAGAACAGGTGACTAGTGCTATCAAGTTCATGAGAACTTTCATGTCACAAGTCCCATGCCAATATGAGCATGAGGGTGGTGAGTTCATCGAGCTTGTTGACGTACAGTCAAAGTTGCAGGTGCTCATTCATAGTATTTTCAGTGGTGATTTTGTTGGTTGTAAGTTGGATCAACTTACAGTCATGTCAGTGTTATTTGATGAGGCGGTCAAAGACTGGTGGAGAGTTGCATAGTCAGATCACGGGCGGTGAGGAGATGTTGCGAAGACACAAAATGCTTCAGAAGAGTATTAGTGCCCCAGATGGTGATGCAATCAATGACCTTGTGGAGGGGTTAATTGCCCGAGATCACAGCCAGTGCACTACAAATCAGGACGTCCCACCTTTTCAGGATAGACATTAGACACAACAGTTAACTCGATGCCTCTTTCCGAGTTAACTTGTTGATCCACATATCATGGCATGTCTATCTTGGAATCATCTTTGTATAGTTGGAGTTCTCAGTTTCCATCAACTGATATTAGTTGTTAGTTAACTTGCATATTAATAAGGACTTGTGTGTTGCAAACGTCCATTTAGTTTAGTTTTGTTTCAGTTAACTGATGGTAGTTTTCAAGTTAATTGTATAGTGGCATACATTTAGGTTTAGCAATAAATCTTGCATGCTTGCAAGACTCATGTTAACTCAAGGTGATTTTAGGGTTCCCTACACCCTTGATGTCTATAAATAAGAGCATTCTTGCTCATTTGTAATGAACTTTTGCGCGTAATAGCATACATGTTGTGCCCACCTTGCCTGTAGTATTGCTATTCAGTATCTGTTCACTTAGTTAAATATAATTGCTGGTTTGATCGTTTATTGTGTGTGTGTCTCGTTATGCAATTTGTTGTCCTTGTTATTATTTCATGTTGTGATTAATAAGCTTTGTTGCATATATACACCTCGGATAGGGGTTCCTCCTCCTTGGGAATTTAGTAATGAAGTTTATCGTTTGATGTTGTGATTAATAGTTTATCTTTCATATCTACACCTCAGATAGGGGTTCCTCCTCCTTGGAAATTTAGAAAGAAGAATTGTCGTTTAAGTGTTGTTTCCAATAAGCTTGTTGCATATCTACAGCTCAGATAGGGGTTCCTCCTCCTTGGAAATCCTGTTATAAAGTTTATCGTCTAAACATTCCCTGCTTTTAAGTCCCCATGCTTTGTTTCTCTTGAGGAAATAGGATAGACTAAGCATTAAGTTAGTTGTAGTTAAGATCTGCAAAACTAGAGAAAAACCTTAGCTGCAACGTATTAGGTTTTCTTAACCTTGAGCCTCTTCCAGTTGAGTCAAAAAGATAGGATTTAGAACATTTACTTTTTCACACTTATCAGCAAAAGAGGGAGCTTCCCCTCCTAATTTGAAGAGCAGCCATTACGCACTATGCATAGCTGTCCGTTGCCAATACACACTCCAAAGGTGTGAATTGTAATTCCAACAGAGTTACATCTGAAAGCACTTAAGAAGCTTTGGCAATCACTGCAAAGTACATTTTGTAGATGATTTCTCACACTTGTTTCTTAAAATCTGCACATTGTCAGGCCCTGACCTTAAAAAATAGTCCCAATGCTTGACATCATTGCAAGAATGTCTTGTGCATTCAATTCTGTCCAGATTTGAAAGATCATCGAATCTTTAGAGGAATAATCTGCAAAGAACCCACTGATTCATACCTGAGACATTAAACAAATATTCAGCGCTGCCACTTGAGCTCTGCAAGTTGCATTTTTGGGTAGTTAAAGTGCTCAGAAGAGAAAGTTATCCACATTTACACTACAAAGTGATGCTTAAAAACATTTACTTCCTCAATCAACAAAGGGCTTCAATCAAAACAGAGCAGACAGAGAGCAGTTTAATAAGCTACAAAACTGCCCAATATAATATGGTGGTAATATCATACCTATCATGATGGTTTCACGTGTCATGGTGGTTGATTTAGTGTTATGCAGGTTCTACCTTACATTTGTGGTGGTTTTGTCCATATACAATATACGAGCAGAATAACAGAAAATAAATTTTCATGTTCCACAATATTTGGGAGTTATTTATCACAAAAAACAACACTCCTAATCTTTCTGATTAAAGAGGCATAAGCCCAACGGTAAACATATCAGTGCAAGAATAGCTAAAAGCTCAGTAATAGGAGCATAACTAGTTGAATGCAGAGGAAGATGAGTGATCATGACAGTAGAACATGCTCTATCAAGAGCTTTTTATAACTACTTTTGACTAAAGGAAGGGGATGAAGCTGGAATATTTCAACTTTCAAATAGTTTTCCAATGAAGATGTTTCCATCTTAAAATGTTTGTGATTTTTTGTGGTTGATGTTTCTTGTTGTTTTCACGTTTGTTTAATACAGATGTCAATTTATTTCATTTCCAATAACTAAAAGTTAGTAGTTCCAGAGCATTCTAATCTCTGTCAATCTTAAGCTAATTCAGCCAGAAGAGCACATACACCTGTAAATTTCAGTTAAGTATTGACTATTGGAGAGATTACAGATCATCCAAGATGGTCATATACATATTCAGAATGATATCAAAATAAAAAATCACAATGAAACTTTATATTGGACTAGTCTAGATGAAATGAATATACACAGTGCATTCTCAATCCCTTGAAACAAATGCTTGAACATCAATGCAAACACATAAAGGATTGATGAATACATCCTTCATATCAGTAACAACCTGCAGACACACACTTTTCGTAAGAACTATATATCAAGGAATAGCCAAGTGATAAGTCAGAAAGTACACTATGAACTTCAACTAGTTCATATGATCTTTGAAATCATTTGCAAGACACTGGATCATATTTTGTAAATAGGTAATGTTTGTTGCTAAATAGTGAAATACAGGTGCATGATAACAATCATCTTTGTTAGAGAATAGGGAGTAAATTCTGATGCTGCATTTATGATTTTATGCCTTGATATCATGCTATCTAAGAAACACTATGTTCTATCCTCTAAAAGAATATGCAGATATATCTTTTTGACATTTTGATTGTTAAAAATAATTGTTTTAACAATTCAAGCTAGGAAATCACACATACATACAAAGATGAATATAGATGAAAGGAAATTAGAAGAATACTTCTGTCCCACGGCGTAGAAGTTCACGTGTTAGAGGTAGCATTCCAAGCACAATGTCAGCACCCGAGTTGTCAACAAATAGAAGTGCTCGTTTATGTGACTTGGGCTTGTCTTTTCCAGATCCTAGCATTCTTTCTTTAAATTTATCAAAATCATCCACCTGCCCAAGAATATATACATATAAGTATTGACATATGGTCAGTAACCAAAAAAAAATGGAATGATCCCAGCAAACAGTTGCTGACATTTAATTATCATAATATCATGCACACATTATATTATTTAATTTGCAATATCAGTATGATCTAGCAATAAAACTGCAGAAATAAAAACAAATATGATTTTCAGAGGCCAGACACAATTTGTCTTTTAGAACATAACTTACACCCCAGGGACGTTGCATCTTTTTGCGACTCATGCGGTAAATCTCAATAATTGTGCCTTTATGATATAGCTCAACACAAGCCCGTGATCCCCAATCAAAGATATTGGCAGCAAGAACACCCTCAATAAGGGCCAGCAATCTCTTCTCCTAAAGAGAATAGAAAACATGCAAAATGTTTTTTAGTCAATGAAAAGGGATTAATTGAGAAAAATGACAGACAAGTAGAACAGAAAATCATGTCCTGCATTACCCTTCACATTAATAATATATTACATAGACAGTTAGACTTACAATGAATGCCACTGATACAAGAAAATAACAAATAAGAAAATAGAAATAAATCAAACCTTTATCATTGGTAACATTTTGTGGTATATAGCTTTTTATATATTTGTAAATAATATTTAACTAAATAATATCCGAAAGAGCTTATTGTAGTTTTTAAATAGAGATGCATAACATATTTTAGGAGGAGATTGACCTTCAAATAGATTTAAAAAATTACAATCATTCAAGCAGCTAAATCACAAGAAGGCTAAAGAGAATTTGTTGGTAATCTGCATGCCCTTTCCTCCTAAGATCCTTTTCACCTTCATTGTCAAACCACAAGATGTGAGTATGTCATTCCTCCAAGTCACCCTCACAACAAGTTCCTAACTCCATAGTGGGTAACAAGCATGGTCAACAAATAATGTCATGTGTTCATCAACCCTTTACAAGACTAAAACTTATTCCTCTTCCTCATATTCATCCAATAGGTCATAGAACTGCAAGAGTTAAGCCATTAGCCAAGGAACAAATGACACGTAGGTTTTATAAATGACATCAAGACAAATAATCGAGTTCTGGATTAATTAGAAATCAAGAAGATCAACCACAAGGTTCCATTGAACAAGTATACAAGAGACATTTCTCAAAGAACATTTCTCAATCATAGATTCTTTAGTTGCATGAGGATCAAGTTTAATACCCCTCCTTATTCTTGTTTGTCACAATAACATACTTGTAATGTCCCCATTTTCCAGCTCGCCAAAATAATATTAATATATTTAATTATTTTAATTATTTAATGTCGCTTGGCAAAAATACAATTATAAAGGTGATATTAAATGATTAAATAATACGGGGTTATAAAGTGACGTTGGGGAATATTTAAAAGTTAAATTAATAAAGTCACTTTATAATACAGTGTTAAGTGATTTTGGTGGGAAAACCCTAAAGCTGTTATAAAAGGACTCAAGAGTTCATTTTCTCATTATGCTGGATTATTATTTTATTGGCTTGGTATTTTGGTGGAGCTCTCTAGAGTCCAAAACCCTAGGTGGGAATTCCTACGGGTTCCAATTTCGGTGGTGAAAGGTTCCTCCCTAGCTGGCGATTGGCGGATTCATTCGGGATTTGCATCTGTGCTTCAACGGCTGGATTGATCAATCAAATAATTTGAGTCTTGCCAGGCAAGACAAATTATCAGTGATTAAAATTGTAGTAACGATATTGCTATCATCTTGAAGGGTTGAGGAATGTTGTACCCAAAACCAAAATTTTTGCTTCACTAAGGCATTTTGTTTAATTGAGTCTTAATCCTGTTAAAGTGATGACAGAAGGTCGCTTTTGGGGTTCTTAAATATGGAGTTGGTGTCAGTGTCATGTCAGTCTGTTGCTGAAGGAATTTAAGAAAAGTGAAAATCTGAACGGGAATCATCAAAATTTTCTATCTCTGGAGAGGGAAGCACATTTTCAAATGGGCGCCCTATCTTTTAGGGGCTCAAATCCTGTTTTTAGGGTTTGTCACTTCCAGCAGACATTTGTTCGGCGTCATGTCAGCTTCGCAGTAAGCTATCAAGCCTGTCAAACGGACCTGTTTCGAGCAAGTTGTGGAAGATACAGCGCAAAACGAGGCGAAAGCGAGATTTGGCTAACACTGTGAAAAAGCGCAGCTTTTGGAAAAGGCGCCCATCTTTTTGAGGTGCCAGATGTAGGTTTTTGGCTAAATGCCACCCAAGATGTTTATCTCACTTTTGTTCGAGCTTCGCGACGCATCAGTCAGCGGGTGAATCTGAGTTGCTAAAGTGCCTGAACCTGAGGTCAAACGTAGGGTCAAATCTTAGTCAAAATATCAGAGAAAAAAGCAAAAGAGCACATTTTGGGAAAGGCGCCTAAGCTTTTCAAGCCTTTAATGCTTTCTTTCTGATGATTTTAGATATTCAATGCGTCCGTGTTACGCTCAGCTTTCCGTTGCCTGTCTTCGTCAATTCGTGAGATGCCTCAGCAGCTTGCAGTCGAGGTTTTTATATTATTTTTGTCGTTTCCAGAAATGGCCAAGTCTGGAATGAAAAGAGCAACTTTTGAAAAGGGCGCCCTTGTTTTTCACCCCTCAGACGATGTTTTCTTGGGAAATGTGCCTTTGCAGCTGTCGTGCAGTATGAAGTTAGCTTCGCAGTGAACCTGAGATCCCGTCCTGAAAGTTGATAAAACGGAAGTTACGAAGGATTTTGTTTTTCCCTTCGTTCGAGATACAGATGTTGAAAATTGACTAAGTCTGAGAAAAAGCGCAGCTTTTGTAGATGGCGCTTGGATTTTTGAGCCTTCAGATGTCAGTTTTATGACGTGCAGTCTCAAGATATCTTTTGATCAATTTTTACTAAGCTCTGCAATGCACCTGTCAGCCAGTCAATCGGAGAAGTCAGTCAACCAGTGTCAGAGGATGAACAGAGGTCCCGGCAGAAGTTTTGGCCTAAATTTTCATCAAATTTGGCTAAGTCTGGAATTCGCTTGAGAGCTCAAAGTTGGATTTTCGAAAGTGAGTTGAATGGACGCCTTAACTGGAGTTCTGACTGCAGTTGGACTAAACGATTTCTGGGTTGTCATCTTCAGTTCATATATTGGCATGTGGAGTGATCTTTCAGTTTGCATGTCGAGTTAACTAGTTTGCATGTTCAGTTAACTATCTTGCATGTCCACTTAACTGAAGATTATCACTGAATGTCAACTAAAGTCCACATGCGTGGCGAATTTGGTTGCAGTTGTGAAGTTTTTAGTGAAGATGGCGCTTCATTAAATGTCAACTGGAGTTCAAGAGGGACGAATTGAATGATGAAGCATATTTTAGTGAAGTATGGCGCATGAAGTTGTTAACTGAAGTTCCAAAAGGGTCGCCATATTTAGGTTTGAATAGTGAAGCATGAATTGGTGAAGATACGCACTTTTCAAGGAATGGTAACTTTAGTTCCAAAAGGGTTGCTATTTTTAGATTTTATTGATTAAAGCATGTGAAGTTGGCGCATTCATGAAGGCCAACTGAAGTTCCAAAAGGGTCGCTATTTTTAGAATATTTATTGCATGAAGATGGCGAATTTCTTATCTCAGTCAACATTGTTAGCTTTAGTTATCTGAAGGTACGCCTTAGGTCAAATTTGTGAATCATAAAGCAAGTTTGAAGATGGCGAACTTGATAAGATTGTTAACTGAAGACAAAATCGCATGGTTTAGTGGAACTGAAGACTTGAAAGGGTAACCCTAATGCATGGCTATTTATTTAGCATATTCGAGTTTTAGTTAACTGAAATGGGGTCCAATTAGAAGCCAAGCGCACTTTTCAAGCATTCTTTGTTTAGTACGAATTTTCTATGATGAAATTCTATATATTTCAAGAATGGCGTCCATTATTTCATCATCTTTTGCTCTGAAGCTTATATTCTTTTTGAGCGACCAGCAAGTTAAAGGTGATTCAGGTGTCCGATTTCAGCGTTCTTCGAAGCAACGAGTTCAGATTGTTCAGAGGAAGGCGATTCTAGACTTTATTTCCACTTTGCATGCAGGTTTTATCAAATTCCAGAGAAGAGATTTGCAGATTTTTCAGAAGCAGACAAGCAAAACTTTCTATCTTCTGTCTTATTTCTTCTATTTCTCACCTTAGGTACTTTCTTCGCATGTCAGAGAAATTCAACATATATTCAGAATCTGATCATCAGGGTTCGCATATTTCAGCATATACAGCAAGACCCACGTCTTAGATTTTTTCGAGAAAATCGCCCCTTGCCTTCATTCTGAAGCTCTGTGCCTTTTTCCGAGAATCTCTTTGCATGTGGGCTTGAAACACATTTTTTCGAGAATCTAGCTATTTGGGTTTGTTCAGAATTCAGTTGTGCACAAAACCCATGTTCCAGAAAAACTTCAAAAATTTCTTTCGTCAGAGGCTATTTTTAGCTTTGTCCAGAGGTTTTCAGAAAGTTCTCCAAATATATTCGACTTTACAGTCAAAAGTCATCATTTTCAAAATGCAGTTCAATCTTATTGATTACAAGGTGAAATCAGCCCTTACACATAATTTCATCAAAACGTCAGATACAGACCTGAATCATGTTTATCCAGTGGTCAATCTGAGCAGTTTGGAGAATGTTGGTAGCAATTCGTTGAGGAATCTTGAGCGTTCTGGGTTGCTGGCAGCGGCATCCATTCCTGTTTCTATCTTCGATCTTGAGTTTGTACTTGCTTGCATCAAGCATTATGACTCGTCTTCACGACAGATCAGATCAGTAGATGGAAGAGTTGTTTGCAGTCTCAAACCGAAGGACATAGAGAAATGTTTTGCTATTCCTCCTCGTTCAGATAACTTTACTGTGGTTCTTGAAGCTTGTGAGAAGATATGGAATGCTGATCAACAACGTTCACAGAGAAAAGTTGCTCAGAAATGGTTAACAGTGCAGAAAACTAACTTGCCTAAGAAGGTTGGTCGTGGAGAATTCAAAGAGGAAGTTGCTGTTTTGATAACTTTACTCAATCGTGTTACCGGTCAATCAGATGCTAGCACTTTCCGTTCATGGATGTTTTACCTAATTACCAGAATTCTTGATGGTACAGAGCGTTTTGATTGGGCTATGTTGATTAGTGATTGCTTACATCAGCAAATTACTAACTTTCTCAAGTATCATGAGTTTCATATGATATCCTATTTGGTCTACTTGGTTGCATTTCAAGGTAGCTACAGGCTTCTTAAAACTAATGGCACTCTCGGTGTTCAGCATGTTCATGAGTACTATCCTCAGTTGGAGTTTTCTCAATCCGAGCAAGACTTTCGAGCAGTAAATGATCACTTTTCTGTGAGAACCGTGAGAGATCTTGATGACGAGATGCACATTCGTATTTCAGCCGAGGCCAAATCAGCAATGGAGACTTGGGCAGATTGGTTCATACAGTTTCCTACTTTCACATACCTTCGTGTTTATGGGTATGTTGGAGAGCCTCTGATGTTACCGAGATATCCGTCAGATAAGCTCATTTTTATGGAGTTCCTCAGACAGATGCAGCATGTCCATTTCTTTCTTCGTAGTCGTCATAAGGCTGCGGCAAATTTTCCATTCACATTGGGAATTTTCACATGTGATGCTGCAACAGATGCTAGGCATATGTCTACTGAGATTGAAAGGTTCAAACTCAAGCCTTATACTGAGAGGCGTTCCTATGACCCTCTCGGTCATTATGCAAATCGTTTAGAGTGAGGGATTGCACATGCACCAGCACTTGAAGATTTATGGGCAAATTGTGAAGATGAATTCGAGGTTCGTCGTCGACATTATTGTAGACTCACTATTGGTCAGCTCTTTGATTACCTATCAGAAGATGTTGATGGTCTATCCGACGATGATGGAGAAGTTTTTCTCAATTCTTATGTTAAGGATCAAGTTGCTCGGCAGCCACTTCGCTCACCTGATTGGTATGCCAAGGAGAATACTTCTATTGAAGAGGTTTCCAGATCAGTTATCAAGACTAGCAAGTTATTCTTGGAGAGCAAACGAACACGGAAGTCAGTTCCTGTAGCAGAGCCGCCAAAGGATTTCTCTTCGTTGCCTTCTACTTCTAGAGCAAGACCTAGAGTCAAGGCCATTATTATACCTCCTGAAGGGGTTAGACTTAGTGGAAACACGGGGAAAAGGGCTACTGGTAAGAGGAAGTAGAAACAAATTGAACGTGTTCCTGAGGTTCCAGTAGAGATAGTCATTCAGGCTGAGCCTCACGTTTCACCTCCTAGTTCGCCTCACGGGCAACCTATTGACATAGATTCTGAACCTGAGACACCAGTTCAAACAAGATCGGGGACAACTGAACCACCACAGGTAGATACTTCAAGTACAGTCTCTCCTCGGATGGATGATATTGTTCAGTCTTGTTGGCTCGAGAAGTCTTTAGGGAGACAGAGGCGTGAACCATCGTACAACCTTGATTTATCTGAGTTCGGTGAACCTTATCGGAGAAGGTCAAATAAGAAGATCAAGAAACAGGTGCACATTGAAAAGACTCCTGAGTCAGAGATTGTTATTGAAGTTGCAGTTCCTCCAGAAGGTAAAAGCTTAGATGAAGTCGAAGTTGGTGACTTTACATTCACTAAGGCTAATCTTGGCAGGACTACACGAGAGACAGATGTATCTCTTCTTAAGATTGTTACCAATAATCTTGAAGAGCGTATCACCAAAGATGGAGAAGATAAGGCGTTACTTAAAGCTGAAATTGGTCAACTTCGTCAATACATTTCTGATCTTGTTCATGGAAATCCGAGTAGAGCATCTGTTCTTCCTCAGAGTACACCTGCAGAACAGCGAAAATTGGATCAATTAGTAAGTCATGGCAGACTTTTGGACAACTGGATTGAAAGTTTAGTTGCTGCTGGTAGAACTCTTCTTGCAGATTTGTATCAGTTGAGGAGTGAGGCACATAAACTCCGTCAGGGTATTCAGTTGTTGGAGATTGCAGTTGCAGAGAATTTGGCAAAGGATCGGGTTCTGGTATCTCAGTTATCAGTTGCATATGATGCTTTGGAAGTGGTCGAGGATCAAGAGAAAGTTTTTACTTGGAGAGAGCAGCACCTTCTCAGAACAGAAATATGTGAGAAGATCTCTACCAAATTGTTTTCACTCAAGGATGATGTGATTGGAGTACTTGCACTTGTCAGCGGTTTTGTTGTTCAGATTCCGTGTCATTATCTTCTGGAAGATGGTACGTATGTCGAGTTGGACAAAGTACAAGCAGAGTTCGAGAAACTGATTTGTGACAGCCTTGAAGGTGAACCTATGGCGCCCAAGTTGGAGAATGTTTCAGTAATTGCAGCCAGTTTGAGAAAGGCGACTGAAGAATGTAAAGATGGCATGCATATAATTACAGAAAGTGGCAGAGAACTAAAGAGACAGACTGTTGTTTTGAGCAGCGTCAAAGTGCCAGATGACAGAGAGATCGATGAGTTCTTGGTCGAAGTGTTAGACCGAGTTGACATGGAGTGATCTGCCAGTTCGAACGTGCAGTTAATTTCGAGGGTTGAGTCCTGAGCAGCAGTTAACTTGACTTCCAGTCTTCAGTTCACTTGCTGACTTAACACATGCTTATCTCATCCTTGGAATTATCAACACAGGAGTTAGGGTTAGGGTTTCAGTTAACTGAAGGTAGTGTCCAGTTAACTTTGCTTTAAATAAGGACGTGCATGCTTGCACATGGTCCATTTTAGGTTATTTGTACCAGTTAACTGATGGTAGCTTTCCAGTTAACTGTATAGTTTACTTCATTAGGGTTTGGCGCATATCTTGCATGCATTTGCGAGACTGTAGTTAACACAAGGTGATTTTAGGGTTACCTACACCTTGATGTATATAAATAAGAGCTTTTGCTCATTTGTAATTAACTTTTGCTTGAGAGAGAAATATATGCTGCGCCTACCTTGCCCTCAATATTGCTCTTTTGGTATTTGTTCATGCGTCTTTGCTATTACAGTTGAATGTTATGCCACACAGGGTTTCATGCGATCGTGATAGTGGATTCTTTCCATAGTTTAGATAAATCTGTCTTGTGCATCTTTTATTGTTATGATCAAACGTTATGCCACATAGGGTTTCGTAAGATTGTGATGATAAAACCGTTTTGTGAAGTCTTTACTATGCTGACCGAGTGTTATGCCACACAGGGTTTCATAGAGTTGTCATGGTAAATCTTCCCATAGTTTAGATAAATCTGTTTTGTGAATCTTTTATCATTACGATCAAGTGTTATGCCACACAGGGTTTCATAAGATTTTGATGATAAATCTGTTTTGCGAGTCTTTGCTATTATGATTAAGTGTTATGCCACATAGGGTTTCACAAGATTGTTATGGTAAATTCTTAAAATCTGTTTTGTGCCTTATAAACTTGTTCAGATTGAGATAATAGTTGCGCCACCTTGCCTTCAAGTAGAGAATCTGAATGCGTTTATCGTCTGATAGTCATAACCTTGCTCCGTTTCCTCATGCTCTGATTTTCTTGAGGAAACTGGATAGAATTTAAGTTATTAAGTTTAGTTGTAGTTAGTGAATCTGCGAAACCAGAGAAAATTCTCAGCTGCAACGTATATAGTTTTCGAGAAAGCCTTGTACCTCTACAGCTGAAACAAAAAGACAGGAATTAGTTTAGTTTATTTCCCTTTGCAGGTATTTTTGTCAAGCACAACGAGGGAGCTTCCCCTCCTAATTTGAAGAGCACTCATTGCGTAGTGTGCATAGCTGTCCGTATCAACTCTTACTCCAGAGGTGCTAGTTGTTACGCCAACAAGGAACAACCAGGACATCAATTTGAGAACTGAGAATATTATTATCTGCCTTTCTTTGGGACACCATAGTGCTGGGTATTATTATTCTGAAATTCCTAGACTCCCAAGCAACTTTTGAAGGGGGTCGATTATCTTTGATGAGAGAGCTTTGTCCATACGTAGCTTGAAGGACTTATACCAGCCACCGTACACCACAAGAAGACAAATCGTGGAGTCAAAAAGGACAAACGGATCATTGAGGCTGATGTGGCAATAAGACAAAAATAATATATGTACTCAGATTGGTAAGATTGAAGGAATCGTGAGAATTGGATGGTAGAAGGAGTTCGATAGGCAAGCAAGTAGCTCACAAAAGACATATTGTGGGTTTTACTGGAGTTCTTGATACTCCAGACTGGGCGAATAGTTGCAGGATTAAAGAGAGCAAAGACGTGGATCATACTGGAGAGTTTAGGCCATTCGAATAAGTTGACCACTGCATATATCTTCCAAGCGCCCCTGTTAGCTATCATGTGGGACTGAAAGGAGGTCGTCCTAGCATTTTGGGAGGGATGTGAGTCTTTCTGAGGCTAATGTTGCATCTCAAACCTAGCACACCCTTATTTCTACCTACCTGGGCCAGTGTAAACTCCACGTGAGTTTCTGGAGAAGCTGCTGGCTGTTTAGGGGGTTGTACCAGTGTTTTGGGTGAGTTCATGGACATCCTCCAGGTCTGCAATACAATTAATGTTGCTGCTGTTTGAACTGTGTCTCAACGTAATTTCTCAGGTGTGAGATTTCATGTATTTACACCATATTCACTGCTGTTTATCAGAATATATGTAAATGTTAAGCTTCTCTGCTGTGTATGAAATCTGAGTATCGATTACATTCATTTCAAACTTATAGTGTGCCCAGAATCTATATGTGTAAGGCTGTAACTATTTTCTGAGTTGTATCTGAGCATGACAGCCAAATGTAATGGTCTGAAATATAGCTCTGTTCCTTTCATATACTATTCTACCAAATGCAAAGTGTTGAAGTATGGATTTAATCATCAGAATAGTAATGCATCTCCCTTGAAGTTTATTATTTTGACATGCCATGCAATGAGTTAAATTTGATAAAATGGAACATCTATCAAATTTAAAACAATCGGGAAAAAGAGTAGATACATCTTGGAAGGGAACTTTTCAATACCAAAGGCTTCACATGCCACAGCAAAACCTTAACCAACCAAACACTAAACCTCGAAAACAAAGGAAAATACCATTCACCATGCTCCTCTAAAAAAAGGACAAGAAACAAACACAAACACCAACATTAGCATAGATACATCATTATTACGAATATCAAGTTTCACCCATCTTTAGTCAAGTTTTACCATCTCCCTGATCTAGAAATAATCTTACTTCCATCCACTATCATCATCCTACTGGGCTTAACCACCTCCCTATGGTAGCAAAAATTTCAAGCTGCTTGCTAGGCTTAAGCACCTTCTTGCACTAGAAATGTTATATATATATATATATATATATATGGCTTCTTGAGTGTACCAACATAATTTCCCATTTCCTCATGCCACAGCACCTCAAGGTACTTGAAATATTGAGAAGAACAATTTACTTACTCAAAATCATGAAATAGACTCCTATCCCATACACACAAGAATACAATATATAAGGGAGTGCAAGCAATCTCGCCATAGAGTTACACATCAAACATAATAGCATGAAGGCTTATCATTCATGTTTAGGTATCACCTCAGTAATCCCAATAGGTCTTTCAACTCACTCAGCTCTTGGCTTCTTTATTACTCATTAACTAGTCACCATCTAATATTTTCCCCGACCATATGGCTTGTTATTTTTCAAACTTTGCCACCCCGATTTTCCAACGATCTCTACTAGGATTCTTCATTTTCGTCTTATGGACTACATGCGTACTCCATATCGATTGCAAGAATGATCACAATGCAAATTTCCCTATGGTAATCATTTCCTGATTACTCAAATTCTAAAACCTTAATTTCAAAGGATGCTATTTCCTGAATTTTTTATTCCTTCTAGGGTTCTCTAATTTGTCCTTCACTTCATCACACAATATGTGAGCTTTCCATGTAGTCCTAATCCTCTTTAAGCTCTAGTTGACTCACAATGCCTTTCTCTATGTTCTGCTGAAATTTATCATTTGGTCTTTATTTTTTTCTGAGTAATATTCTCTGAAACCTATGTGGCCCTAAAATATTGATGCCTCATGGACTTACACTTTCCATCAAAATAATTTCTTTCTTGGATCTTCTAAGCAATTTACAACCTGCAAACCTAGGTGTCATCTCTACATTGCTTCTTCAATCCACCTTGGTTCATGTGGATTTTTAATTGCATCCACCATTATCAATCCATCTCCACATTAACACAAATTTCTACTTGATTCTAATGTTTATGCAATGTGCTTCCCAACAAGAATAAGTTTTGTCTTGCTTAGTCAAATGTGTCTTTGATCGTTTGTTCTAGCCTATGTGAAATCACCATATGAGCGCTTCTACCAACCCAATTACTACACCATTACACCACTCATATTTAAGTACCCCCCATCAATTTTGATTGGCATTAAGCTAACTCGTGCTCTACATATTTAACCAAAAAAATCATGGCACCTTGTAGGATAATGTCATGCATTGATTCAATAACCATGCCATTATCTAATTCATCAATGGTCCATTCTAATTCTAAAATTATTGTTAATGTTCTAATTTGTCTATTGCCAAAAAACACAAAATGGAATATCACATATACTAGAGCCATTCTTCAAATTATATGGGGAAGCCCCCTAATATCTAACTAAAAATTAAAATTAAAAACTAAAACTAAAAATAGAACTCACAAGTATGCTGAAATATGCTAACCAATTTTTTTTCGATAAATTAACACATCATAACCAACACTTAGCCAACTTGATTAGCGTTAGCTCCAAATAGAAAATAAAAACTTGAAAGAACTACTCAACATCAAGAATGTGCACTCAAGATCCCATTGAGGGCGAGGTGCTAACATATGACGGAGTGTATAAATTGAAAACTGAAACAAATAGGCGGATAACCAGCCATGAAGAGCAATTCCACACTACCACCAAACAGTGGGGAGAAAAGATTACAATTAAAACAATTTATCCGCTGCGGCGGGCATCCACAAAGCTGTGGGGATTCACCACTATGAAAGTGGGTAAAAGAGTGTTACAATCAGATTATCCACACTGGCGGTAAACCATCCAGGGGTAATTTAATGAGAAAACAATAAGTAATTGCAGAACTGGAAATGGTTGGATTAGTAATGCTTAATCTCAACCTATACAAATTAAACTCTGCAGATTACAATTTACAATGATAAAGAATGAATCTAGAATGAGAAGTATGAGTTCTAATAATCATATAACACTCCAAAACTGAAGTATGAGGCCAAAACAGTGAACAATTACAATTCTGATATAAAAATCTGAGTTCTGGAAATTCTGATCAGCAAACTGTAAACACCATAAAATGCTCATAACTTGGTCAAATTACCTCCAAATGACGTGAAATCAGTTGCAATGATCTCCTGGAAGATAGGCGCCCATTCCATGATGAAGAAACGGCAGCAAATGATGAGTATTATTTTCTTAGCACAATTCTCAATGTTCCAGAATGGTACGGCCTTGATCAAGGGCGATTTTGACAAGTAAAAATCATAAACTCAAAACTAAAATCTGAAACTCTCCAAAGATGGTCACCTTGGGTATAGGAATGGATTGGAAAAGTACCCACAAGCAAATTAAATTCACTCCAAAAGCTGTATGCAAAAACCACCTTCAGCTGTGACTGTATCAGCAACTTCAAAATTGGAAATTTCATCAAAATCTTCAACTATTGAGCTCAATCTGCTAGTCTGATTTGAGAAGCAGCAAATGACCAACTAGGTGTTGTATTTCAAACACGAAATTGGATTAGAACTAGGAGGTAAGCATCCCTCGAAGTATTAAACAAGTTGTCATCTCGACAGCATAACATTAGCATAAAAATCTTGGATAAACAGCTCTTCAAACAGCAGCAATATATAAGCTTTAGTTGGCAAATGAAGCAACAAGAACTCTTCAAATTCCAAGAAGTTGAATCACTTCAACTTCCAAAAGGGACGCCACCTTTTTGCCTTTTACTTTTTGAAATAATAAAATATCATTCAACTTCCCTTTTAGGCATCCATTTCATATTGCAACAATAAAGCATTTATTAAATAATTAAATGCTCACTTGACCCCTTTACGTCCCCTTCTTTAAAACAACTTGAAGTCATCAAGCCTAGGCGTGGGGTACAACTTCAAGACATGAAAATTGACTAAGTCTGAAACTCAGTCCAAGGAGATAACCAAATACAATGCCCAAGCTGCAACTGATGAATTGCTAAAAGTAGCAAATTGACAAATGCCAAACTGAACCAAGTTGATGATGATGCTTCTGCCAAAAAATGAACTTACTAAAAATAGTAAATGGCAAAAATAGTAAGTTAACTTCAAAACCATCAGAAAGCCAAACTGAACACTGAATTGCAAAGGATTGAATTGCTGCTAGATAGATACTGCCAAAAGATAGACTTGCTCAAAATAGCAAACTGCTATAAATAGTAGGTCTGCACAACATCCTTTAAACGCCAACTGAGCAGTATCTGAAAGAGGAAACCCTATTTTTATACTTCAGCTTAGCCTACGGATTTCCGGAAATAGGCTAAATCCAAAAGAAGAGTGTATGACCAAAATGGGGACATTACATATGCACACTATATAAGTTTTCAATGAGATTTTGCATCAAACATATGTATCTAATTGACTATGTTTTTGCCCCAAACGCAAGTGCAAGATTGTCAACAATCAAAATCTACCACCAGATTTTCAAATTTAAAGGATGGTAGACCATCAATCATAAATGAAAAACTCTACTTCCTAATCGCTAAAGCAGAAAGTAGAAACCATTGTTTGGTTGTGACACAAATTTGAAGGAAAAACATAGATGAATGTCGACTTTTGGCTAAATTAAACAATGGTAAATCTACACAACCTGAAATTAAACAGGTGAACACAACATGAAACAATTAAGGAAATGGTTAAACTACGTTCAAAGCTAACATTTAAATAGAAAAAATTTTCCAATCCAAAGTTTGACCCAAGATAATCTACTTTTGGTTTACTTTAGGAAATTACAAATATAGATTTAACCATGGCAGAAAAATCTTTTGGGGGAAAAATCAGCAAACTAAAAGTAAAAGAGTTTTTGAAAAAATTGGGATTTAAATGGGAAAAAATCGAGAAAAAATAGATTTAAAAAAATATTAAAAAATATCAAAAAAGAGATGAAGACTACTTGTTCTTGAAATTTAAAGGCATTTCCATAGCATAGAGATATAGAGAGCAAATAAAATAGAGAGTTTAGCCCATGAATTCTCTAAAATAGAGGATTTGGCCCATTTGTCCAAATGAAAAGTTTGCCTAAAATAGCAGAATGCAGTGTAGCATGTAAGCTTTGATAGTAAATGATTCCTTGGTAAGTTTTGTATGGAGTTGATAGAGTTATTGCTAAGTTAACAATAAAACATTTCACTAAATGATATGTGAGTGGATGGTAAAATGCTACTAACAACAGATTCCAAATTATTATTAATATCAAAAAACGTTTAATCATAGAGACTCCACTATCATGACAAACTCTGAAACCTTCAAAAACTTAGTAAGACCTCAAAACAACTACAATAAACATGTTTGCATCCTAGAAGGATAAAAGAAAAAAACATTTTATCACTAAGAAATTTTCAAGTAGGAAACCTCAAAGAATATATTATCCAAACAAAAATCTAATCAATTGATAAAAGAGAGCATTTCTCATAACAGGTAGAGTCATAAGGACATGAAATATGCATTTTCAAAGATTCAAGATACAAAACCAAGTCACATTCAAAAGCTTTGCTATTAACCCAAATCTTCAAATTTAGTCAAAGTACTGACTCATATAAAGTAGAAGTAGAAGATAGACAAAAAACACATTTTAGGATAGATATGCATAAAATCAAAATAAGCATACAAAATCACAATGACCAAGATTTTGATGTCACAAAGATTGGACATCTTGGTGCAATATTGGGTTACATATAAACATCAGGCTGATGTTTTTATGCAGCCAAGGGTTTTTGTACTACAACTTGAGAGAAGGATAAAATGTTATGAAGACAAAGATAACCTACACATAACATTGTCTCTTCACTCCTAGTAATGAGACTATGTAAAAAATGAAACTATAGCATTGTCATATTCATCAAGCAAAGAAATGATATGATACGGAGCCTACATTAGCATTAAATTCAAGCCATTTAGCCAAGAATAAGGATTATTTCTTTCCATAGAACTAATTTACAAGGCTACCACTATAGAAAAAGATAGACCATCAAATGTTGCTTGGACCAAATAACCAACCAAACTTCACAATAAAAATTTAGTTATCCATAAAATCAAGATAAGTAGACACAAAATTAAACCATGTCACGAGCTAAAATATAGCCTTAGAATATAGAGCATTCACCTGTCATAATAGTAATATACTATCTCATTGGACGGAAGCCCTACCAAAATAAAATAGATTTAATTTTTTTTATCTTGTTAATTTAAATTGAAAGATTCTTGTGATGTGCACACTGAAAAATTTATTTAACATTCGATGTAGATAAGAAGCAGTGAACCCCGGGGACGCGTCCCCCCCCCCCCCAAGCCCTAGCGTTTCCGGAACAGGGACGTCCTGAAGACGTGGGGACAGCGTTCCCAAGTCTCCAACAGTGCCACCGTTTTTTTGCCTCGCCGCCAGAGACGCGGAAACGTCCGGCATCTCCGAGACGCTGAGGGAGACGCCTGGGCGTCCCTCAAGCGTCTTGGGGACGCCCAGGCATCTCCCACGGCGGCCACTAAAAAGAGTCCATTTAAAAAAAAATTAAGACATTTTTTTATTATTTTATTGGTTCTATTCGAACCCTAAGGGCATGTGGGGCCCATCTACACTCTTACATGCCTTCAAAAGGCCCTCCAATCTTCATTTTTATTCACATTTGCATTTCTACTTGTTTGCTACAGCAAGAAGAAGAAGAGTGAAGGCTGAGGAAAGAGTGATTGGAGGAGTGAAAGGAGTGATTGCAAGTGAAAGAGGAGTGTGAAGGAGCAAGAAGAAGAAGAGGAGGAAGATTCTTCACCTTGTTGAAGAGATTTTTCAAGCAAAAGGTAGGGTTTTTAACTGATTTTTTATTTTATTTTCTGATTTTCTGTTTCAATGTTTTAAAGTTTTTTCATTTCTTCATTTTCTAATTCTTCTTATTAGTTATTTCATTTCTTGTTGTTCCATTTTCTAAATTAATTTAGATTTTGTTTTGCAATTTAAAATTTGTTAAAAAATTTAAAATATAGAGTTTTATTTTTTTAATTTTAAAAATTTAAAGTAGGGCATAGGCTGAAACTATGTGTTTATTGAATTTTTTTTTCATTTTGTGAAATGCAGTGTCAAAATGAGCTTCCACAGTCATGAAATGAGTGAGGATGAGATGGAAACTCATTCTCATAGTGTAAGCCAATCAGAATATGAACTTGAGCATGAGGATGAGCCCAATGAAGGGGGTGAGCATGGGTCAAATCCGGAAGGGAAAACTAGTTCCATAGCTAGTGCACCAGTTTCTACTGATTGCCCCTCCCAGCTTTTGGCAGAGTGGGCTAGGAGTCCTTATGATCCCAAATCTCCTCTGAAATAGTTTGCAACAAGAATAACAGCCCCAACGTCATCAGGTGGTGGTACAAGGAAATGGAAATGCAACATTTGTGGTGATGATTGGTTTGGGAGTGTAATGTCCCCTTTTTGACGGAGACACTTAAACTCAAATCTTGCATTCATAGTATTTCTCAAAGAGACATCAGTATGTGAGAGATCAACATATTTAGTGATAAAATCTAATATGACTAAAGATGATGTAAATATTTCAAAAGAATTTATCATTTCTTCTTATCACTCATATGAATGATTCTTCTAGGGTATGTTCCATAAGTACATTGGAGTTCTCCTATACTATTTAACATCATAGCAATAAACGGAGTCACTATTTATAAGACTCAATAATTGCTGCAAGCATTATTATTGAACAATCGTAACACTAGATTTTATATAAATATATTCTATCTGCATTAGTATATAACATCACTTCTAATGAACTTAATGTTGGTATCTTAAGTCCTAAATGAAGTTGTGTATATATATATATTTTATTATGATTTATGTAAGTAGTGCTCATGTAATCTTGCTTATATCGTTATTCATATATTATATATACTATTCATGCCATATTATTTATTATCCAATTTATCTACATCTATGCGCATAAATAAACAATCGTTTCCTTACCCGAGGCGTGAATATTTAACCTTCCATAATTTCACTTACCGTCCTCTTATTCTCTCCTCTATTTGATGTCTTTTCTTTTCTCCATTCGATGGCGCTTATTAACTTCTAGAACCACGATAACTTTAATTATGTTCTCACTAACATGAAGTGACGCCTAATTCTCTTCAAGCAACGATTCTATGAAGAATATTGTTCAACTAATATATCGGACTTCTAGAATATCATACATGCCCATTGCATAGGCTTCCCCAATGAAATAAAGATATTTCCTTAACTTGTCTTTGCTCCACGATTTAGTTATTGCCAAGCAACTCTCGCCAAATATATTATGTCGTCCGAACTCCAACGAAATTGTATGCGGCGGAAGCTTCATAGAATGCGTATACTCATTTGCTTCTTCTATGCGTGGTTTCCTCAGTAAACCATTTTGATGTCTTGAGTAAAATATAGTTCCAAAGTGCCTTGGCCGATATCTTTGCTTGGTAGGACATCTTTGAGTTAGATGCCAAAGTAAATGGTGGTAGTCCCAACTCGTTATTTCCTCAGACGGCAATCCCAAGCTTGACCTGTTCTGTGCGTTCCAAGTAGCTGTGCCAGATTCTTGTCCTGATCGACAATATCCAATCAATTATCAACGACTTTAATCGTTCTCTCCTTTATTTCGATTCTTCTTATTGATCTCCTGAGTCTGACTCATCCTTCCTCTTTTACTGACCCGCTATCCTCCCTTTTAGATATTCCATAGCCTTTTAAAGGGAGCGTGTCTTTTAGACCCACCACTTGAGAGAAGACAACACTCTTTCATTAACTTAATGATCTTAAAAATCTATTTAATAAATATATTATCATTGATGATTATTATTATAATATTTCAGATAATTATATATTTAATATTTGATTTGTATATTTATTTAAGTATTTATATATTTCAATGATTTTCAATATCCATTTAGTATTATTAATTTTATATTTATAATTATAATATTATTTCAATAATTATAATTATAATAATATTTTCAAATGTAATTTCTTATACTTATATTTCGATATTTATCGGATTTTGTTATTCGTATTTTCACAATTTCAAGGGACATGACAGGGAGCATGACCAGAGTTAATGCACACTTCCTTTTTTGGCCAGGAAAAGGTGTGGGAGCATGTGAGTTTTTGAAGAAACCTAAAAATCTAAAATACAAAATTGAGTTCAACAAGCTTTGGGGTGTTCTAGATGACATGGCAATTCCAATGCCTACTACCTTGTCTGGTAGGCAACATATTCAAACTATTCAGCAGATTCAGGAGCAACAAATGTAGAGGCAGCCACATATTTCTACTCCTACATTGCATCAGAGAGCAGGAACACTGTCAGGGTCAGCCTTAGGACCTTCATCCACTTATAGCACTATGGCTGAACCTGGATCACAATAGGGCAAGGGGAAACGCAAGATGCAAAGTCAGCCTAACCCCATAGCTGATTTATTTAATGTGCACCTGAAGGATCAAATAGATGATTCCATTGGCAGGTTCTTTTTTGCCAATGGAATCCCATTCCATGTAGCTCGATCTCCTTATTATAAGGAGATGATTTCGATGGTGGTGAAGGGAGGACCATCATATGTGCCACCAGGTGAGCACAAATTGAGGACCACGATCTTGGATAACAACTATGCCAAGATCAATTCATTGATGGAGACGATAAGGGCATGTTGGGAGGAGTCTGGATGCAGCATAATTATGGATGGGTGGACGGACATTAGGCATCGTCCACTCATCAATGTCATAGTTACATGCTCAAAGGGCCCATTCTTTCTCAGGGTAGTTGATTGTTCAAGGCATCGAAAAGATGTTGATTTTCATTTGAGATCCTTCGGGCAGCTATTGAGGAGATTGGGCCACAAAATGTGGTCCAAGTAGTGACAGATGCAACACGTGTGTAGAGCTACAGGGAGGCTTATTGAGGTAGTATATAAACATATTTGGTGGACTCCATGTGTGCATGCTATGAACAATGCACTCAAGGACATGGGGAAGATTGAGTGGATTAGAGGAGTGGTCAGCAATGCTAGAGATGTGCAGATGTATATCTGCAACCACCACACTTCACATGCCATCTTCAGGAGCTTTGCGAAGGAGTTCTTGAAACTAGTTGAGACTAGATATGCATCCTATTTCATTCTTTTGGAGAGAATGCTTGAGTTGCAAGAGCCACTACAACTCATGGTTATGACACAAGAATGGAATTGATGGGATGGGGCTAGGACAGAGCAGGGGAGGAGGGTGAAGGAGATAGTGAAGAGTGATGCATTTTGGAATGATGCAAAATATATTGTCGCCATCATTACACCAGTTGTCCAGGTCATCAGATATGGGGATGGGGATGCACCTAACCTTGGAGAGATGTATGAGTGCATTGATTCTATGCTTGATCAAATGAGGGCAGTTGTGCGAGAGGACCCCACTTTAGCATTCTACAATGTTTACATTCAACCTATTATTCAACGCAGATGGGACAGCCTAAACATTCCCTTGCACATGGTTGCTTATGCATTGAATCCGAAGTGGTACATGCCTAGGCCTGGTAGAGTTACACCGATTCAGGATGATGAGGTGAAGGAAGGGTTCTTTAGGTGCATTGATAGGATGTATGGTGTTGAAGCTACTGGCAAAATTCGCACTGATAGGACGAAATTTGCTACTCTTAGGGGTTATAATGCTGCAGCAAAGGCAGACATAAGAACTATGGCACAAGAGGATCCAATTTTGTGGTGGACTTGTCATGGACCGAAATCACTGACTACCACACTAGCCATTCGTTTGTTGTCCCAGGTTTCTAGTTCTTCAGCTTCTGAGAGGAACTGGTCTACTTATAGCTTCATCCACTCTCTTAAGAGGAACAGACTTACCTCTAGGAGAGCAGAGAAGCTAGTGGTTGTACATAGTGGCTTGCGTATCATTGACCGTAGGACACGTGTGTACAAGGAGAGCCCGACAACACGATGGGATGTAGAGCCATAGGAGGCATCACAGATTGATGAGGATGAGGATGCTTCAGATATAGGGCTGGTTGGTGTTCCTTTGGCGGATCTTGACCTTCGAGAGTCCAATGGTTCCAGTGATGAGGAGTTTTCCGACCTCCCGAGGGATGATTAGAGGCCTCTACCTCCTTCACTACATTTTGTCATTTTGTCATTTTGATTTTGTACTTGTTTTGATATCATGCTACTCATTGTAATCATCTTTATGATCAGATATTTTTGATATCATATAATAGAAATCTTCCATTTGTTGATTCGACAATTGTTACATTGTAGTATTGAGTATTACTATTCTAATTTGAAATTTCTAATTAGTATAAGTAATAATGTAATTCGATATTGAAAACTTCAATGTTCAAGTATTTACTATTTAGTATTTCAATTTTGTTATTTTACTTCTTAATACTTAATAGTCTTATACATCTTTTCATAACTAGCATTTTAAGTACCATATGTATAGAATATAGTATATACGGCCTCCCCCCTTCCGCCCCTCCCCCCCCCCCCCCCGCCACCGTCCCAAAATTGAGGCCCCTTTGTCCCCCCGTCCCGGAAACCTGTCCACCCGTCCCCGACGCCGGTGGAACATAGATAAGAAGTAGACACAAAATTGAACCATGTGTGACAGCATATTGACAGTATTGACAAAAGTCCGGCATCTGAATATAGATAAAATTAAACCATGATAAAGTAGACACAAAATATGAAGTATGAATAGTGAGCTAAAATATAACCTCAAAATATAGACCATTCATGTGTCATAATAGTAAAATACTATCTCTTTGAATGGAAGCCCCAACAAAATAAATATATTTAATGTTTTCTATCTTGTTAATTTAAATTGAAAGATCCTTGTGATGTGCACATTGAAAATTTTATTTAACAAATTATTCATCTATTTATGTGCACTGGTTGAAATTTGTGTAGATACTATTTATATGGCATAAAGTTATAGTATGAATTTGAAACAGTGTTACAACAAAAGATTGCCTACCTTTGACTCAAATGCACCACCTCTCAACTCCCCACCTCCCAATTCCCTACAAGTTTACAACTAGTTGCGCCTTATATGCACATCCCGATGAACTCCCCTTTGTAATTGTGCCCTAAAAATATTGCACGGCTGCATTTTTCATTAAAAAAATTGCCATTTCCCATGTTTCAAGGGATTCACAAGTTGGTAGGAGATTGATTAAGGTTTCAAACACGATTTAAATGCAAAAAAATTGTTGAAAATTGCAATCAATGATTTTTTAAAAGATGTGATTTTTTTTTTTTGGTGGGGGTGGGAGGGGCATCATCCGTGGGACCAATTTGCAAAAAAAAAAGTATAATCAAGATTTTTTGGAGATCAACTATCATTACCAATTATGTGATTCAAGGCATTTGCTTATAATCTCTTCAAGAAACAACTTTTAGGGATCACATAATAAAAAACTATTCCCAATAAAGCCCTACTTTAAAGTTCCTACATTGCCTGCAAAAAAGAGGAAATAAAATATTTTTAAAGAAACTTAATTCTAAAACAATTAATAAAAATGAAATCTTAATAATAGGCTCAAAACCATCTCTTCAAGAAAATAGCAACTTTTACCACTTAAATTCTTTTCGAAAATCAAAAACAACTTTGATTTGCAAATTTAGTTGAATCCTCTAAACTTGGTGAAATTTCTTTGAAGCCAATGAAACTTGTTGAAAATTCATGACTTGACTAACATTGCTTGCCAATTTTAATGCTTTGAAAATGAAAAAACTCTATATCAACATTTCCTCCAAGTTGGATGCCATGATGAATTCCTTTGAAATTCAAATAGTAACAACATATGATAATTCCTTAGGGTTTGAGTGAAAACTATAACACAAACATCCTATGTCTTGTGACTCTTATAATCTAATTTCTTTGATGTGATGAAAAACCCTTATCCATCATCATTTTAGAACTTGAACAATTGTCATGAAGTTATCTTGTCAACTGCTTGGAGAAGTTGAAACCTTTGTCATAGAAGATAAAGTTTCACTAATATACCAGCCACCACAACTCAACAAAGGACCTTGCTTCATCTGTGATTGTCAAAATCCAAAAACATTCTTAACCAAATTGAGAAAAGGATTCCGACCATATATTGAATAATTAAGCAATATGCAAAGATGGGAAGCAATCATTTGCTCAAGACAAACTAGATCTGTATATTTGAGTGTAACACAAAAGCACATACACAATGGCGGCTCTTATATTGAATTCACAAATATGTTTCATAGAGATAAGAGATACATATTTTAAAGTTTCTCCTTACTTTCTACTTCTTGTACCCATACAAAAAAAATCGTATTGAGTCATCATTTGGGTCAACTTCTTAAAATCACTTGTTTTGTAGGCCATACTTGAACCCTTGTTTTGATAATCAAGTGCCATTCTTGTCATCTCTAGTTTTTGTCTTGTAAGGGCAACAAAAAAATCTTTCCAATGCAAGCGGTGAAGCAAATATCAAAGCTCAAATGAGGGACAAAGGGCAAACAAATCATACAACATGAAATAATGTTCCCTATTGCAAGGGCACACCACTCTATGAAGAAGTGCAAGTTTTGTTAGAAGTCAAAAAAGTGTACTAGAGTTCAATGGTGCACACCAAAACAAATAGGGAACACAAGTTCAAATTTGCAAATATGCTTACAAATGCAAATGGTGAGTGCCACTTCAAAGAGTTGCATAGATTTGAAATTTGAAAACTTGCATAATAGTGTAAGAGTGTACTTATGTATTGGACTACAAAAAGTAATATTTAAAACCAAAAAATGTCAACCAGTGAAAGGACATGCACAACTCCAAAGAGGAACATAAATGTTAAAAGGAGAAAAACATCACTCTATGAATGAGTGCATACCCACATGATGAGATACAAATTTAAAAAAATCAAAGAGTGCAACCCTATCTAAGGGCACATGCTCCATTAAGGAGAGACATGCCTCTAAAAAAACCCAAATGTGGTCTCATATAAAGGCCCATGCTTTCTTAAAGAGGTGCCCAACATTTAAAAGATGACAATTTGAACCATAATACAAAGTTGCATACTTGCTTAAAGAGGTACCCAACATTTAAAAGATAAAAACTTGCAACCTAACATCTACGTTCCCGGGTTCCCCGTTTTAGTTCCCAGTTCCCACTCTAAGAGCATCCGAGTCCAGGAATGCTCGAAAGCATCTAGGGAGCACCCAAGAAGCTCCTTAGATGCTCCTAGGTGCTCTTAAGCACTCCCATAGGAATTAACGCCTAGTGGATGCCCAAAACAATAAAAACACATTTTTTAACATGAAAAAAATGCAATGCAAACCTTAGAACGCCCCCTAAAGCCAAATTTTGCCTCTATCAAGCTTCAATTTTCTTCTAAAACACATTGCTTAGCCATTTTTCCTCATTTTTGCATTTTGAAAGGTAGCTGGCTTTTTCAAAGGAGATCGATCACAAAGTGCCAAAGGAGCAAAGATAACTTGCACAAAGGAGATCTAATCATCTAAGGAAAGCATTTTAACTGATTCTTTAGTTTCTAACAAAAAATCAAGTTTTTGATGAAATTTTTCAATTTCTTTTTTTTTAAGAAAAAAATAAACAAGTTTCACTATTTGTTATAATGTTTTTTGGTGTTTGTTTTGACCTCTCATTAGTTTACACATATTGTAGGGTTGCATTTATTTATATATTTTTTAATTTAAAATTTTATAATTTCTTATAATTACAAAACCAAATTGCAATCTATTTGGAATGGTCGCTAGGTCAAGTTCAGTGAGTATTGGTGCAAACAAAAAATTTAAAATTGATCAAACATCTCCTTTATGGAATTATGTTACGATACTTGAACAACTTCCATGAGGTGGGACATTCATTTGGGATTGTGGTGAATGCGGAGTCCAATTTAAGAGCTCAAATAGTTGAGTGAAAGATCACTTATGTCCACAAAGTGAGAAAGGGATTAGTATATGTGAAGAGTGAAATAAGAAGGGGTTTCCAAAAGAAAAAATTATAGCATTCATTAGAGAACAAGAAGAAGTTGATGCTATGAGTGAAAGAGAAAAATTAGAATCTAATTCTTTAGCAAAGAGAACATCAATGAGTTTACCTACAAATTCAATAATGGCCTCTCAACATCCTTTCTTGGAGACACCCTCTATCTAAGTAGAAGATCCCACTCCTTCCCGCAAAAGAGGCCAATTGGATAAGGCATTTCAAAATGACACAAGAGACATTGTAGAGGAAAAAGTTGCATGTTGCATTTCAATAGTCTCCCTTTCAACTTGGTGAGATCACCATATTGGCGGGAAATGGTGGCAGCAATCAATAGTGCACCTTCTGGTTTCAGAGGTCTTGGGTATGAAAAGGTGTGTACCACCTTATTGGCAAGAGAATTTTTTTTTGTAGAGAAATCACTCAAACCAATTAGGGATTCTTGGATTTAAATAGGAGTGTCCATTGTTTCTAATGGATGGAAAGATTGCAAAAACTGACCTCTAATAAATGTTATTGCAGTATCCCCCAAAGGGCCAATATTTGTGAAGGCAGTTGTAATGTCCCCAATTTTGAGTCAGCATGGCAATTAAATAATTAATTTAATGTTGTCAAAAAAAGGACTAAATTAAAAGAGACAACTTAAATTAATTATTTAAGTGAGCAAAAGTAACTTAAGTTAGAAAAGTTAAATAAATGAATTAAGTTACTTTTTTAAAGTGAATTCTCAAAAGAATTAAAATAAAAGGTGAAAAGGGAAAATAAGAAAATTCGAACAGTCACCAGGAGTTACAAGGAGGAGGTGAATAAAAGAATGGAGGAGCTCATTGTTAGCAGGCTGGTTTTTGAAATTTGGGGAACAAAATTCTCATTGGTGAACATAGTTCACAACCTTTCAGAGGTCGGGGGACCTCTGAAAGAAGATTGGCTTCGGCAGTGAAAGATCTACCCAAGCTGATAGTTGGAGAAGACATCCAGTTTTCTCGCGGGATTCAAAACGATTGAAGTTTGATTAAAATTTGCAAATCTTTGAAGAGACAATTTCGGTATTTTCAGTTCGGCATCAAATATTAAGAATTGCAGAATATTTTTGTTTGAGGTTTATCAAGTTGCAGCTTTGAATTCATTGTTATGATATTCTCAGACAACTGCCAAAGGACTTTATAGAATAATTGTGAGGGTCTTATTCTAATTCAATTGTACTCAAATTGTGGGTGTTTGAATTTCAATGAAGATTCCAGTATGCAATTTGATATCTGGTGATTGTGAATTTTGCGATATTTTCTAAGATTGAGAAATTCAGGGATTTCAATTTGGAGAAGTTTGGCAAAAATTCATACATACCGCATCCTGAATATGCGCAGAAGGTGAATTAAAAAAATGCTTGCATAAAGGAAATGCCAAGCTTATGTAGATAGTAGAAGGCGGCAAATTAATTAAAGGAGGTGATTTGAATGACAATAAATCAAAATTAAATACATAATGGATTGGAGGTAATTCGGCAATAATCCTTTGTCTTGAAAGAAATAATAAGGAGACAGGAGGTCTATCATCTAGCAAAGGCTCATAGTGGAGTCGTGGGTTCTGGAAATTTCTAAGAGAGCGAATGATATTACAAGTTGTGTTGGGCGTTTAGGCTCACAAAACCACCGCATTTTTTACCTGTATATTGGACTAGACTCAGGTTCGACGGAATGTAAAGGGCTAAGCCATCTCTTACTTTCAAGCTTGCCGATAGCTCAAGAAAACATTGGAAATCAACTTAAAGACAAGTTGTTGATTAAGTGAAGAAACATTTCATTTCTTTGTCTGCATTTTTAAGAAGAACTAATACGACTTGGGGAGGCACAAAGTCATTGAGGCGAATTTTGAAAGGGATGGCACATTCATTCATCAGAGTCTAGTTTGAAAGGCAACACAAGAAATAAGAAGGTTGCGAATTCAACTTTTAGAAAGTCTTATTACTACCACCTGTTGATGAGTGTTTTGTGACACACCAAACACCTTAGAATAAAGGAAAGAATGCCCAAGGGCGGCTTTATCCTCTCTTGAAAAATTACCTCTTATGCTAAGATTGCCAGAAAGATCATACGGTAATTCCAATGTTCCGGTTTGGGGGATGGACAAGCTCAATGGATGATGTGATATGCTGGTTTCACAAAGGGACCTTGAAATGAGGAACTTACTCAAAGTAGGGAGTTGGATTGATGCAACGTTGAACGCTCTTATGTTTTTTGGAATTTTCGGTTTAGGACAAAAATAAATAAAAGGGAATGGGGGCAAAGGAACTAGATTTACGCAGAACTAAACCTATGAACTTCGGAGACAAATGCTGGATAATGGAATTTAAACCAATCTTTGCTTCGCCAAGCACGGCACTACAACTAGACAAAGACGGTGCAATCTTCAAGGGTTTACGAAAGATATCCTATTACACTATATCACCATCAATTCGACCAATGCATATAGATAATAGAACTCAAATTAAGCAATTTTAATGTTCAGACTAACCTTACACATCAAATTGAAAATCATCCAATTGAAAAAGGTATGAACTAATTCCACTTTCCAACACTATCAATCTTTCATTCATCTAAAATACTTGAAAACAAATTTACTCTATTTTGAAGAAATCAATGAAACCATGCGGGCTCATAGAAATAATAAATGCTCAACTCTGAATCCACTTATTATTTAAACAGCAATATTGCAACAATCTCATCAGTCTCTCCCTGAATAAATGAAATGAATGGGGTTTATATAGGCACCCCAATTACAAAGCAATGGCCAAGATTAAATTTGAAATCAACGGCCAAGATCAAATTTGACCAACCCTAACCCTAAAAGCATAACAAACTCAAAGACACGTGGCACAAGCAGAATACGCCATTTGGAGCATGGCAAATGATGACACCTTGCACTTCATTCGAGCAGGTGGGAATCCAGAATGCAATTCCCTTTGGATCGCTCCCTAGCTGCAAATGCAAGAAATTTGGCTAACACAGAATCAAGTTCCTCCATCGAGATACTCGGCACAGAATCCAGTTGCACTCCAATCACGTCCAAGGTCTCCAGGCACTGAGTAAAAGTTCCTTCCCATCTAGCCTCCTGCTTCTGAAAGTTCTCCATGAAGGTCAAAAGGGAAGACATATCATCAAGCTGATTCTCTGTAATAATCTGCATTTCCTTGAAGTAAATGCTCATCACACTTTTCTTCAATCCTTCTAAATCTAAGCCATTCGTATCATGATGTTCTTGTCCTGTCAATCCTTCAAGAGAAGTGAGGATTTTGAACTGAATTTTCTCAATCGTGTTCCGTATAGCAGCACATTCTTCCTTCATTCCATCATATGTCTTCTTTTTGGCCAATAAGGAATAATACCACCTGCTGAAATCGTACGAGGCTCCCTCTTCGACAACACCTTCCTGGATCAAAATTTGCAAGGAGACTTCTTTTAGAACCCTCAAACGAGGTATCACTTTGTCCTGTACATACTGGAAATCTTCCCAATGGTCCTCAACTTGACTAACTTCAGTTATCAGCAATGCAGATCTGTCATAAGTTTGGGCGCACTTCTCCAAGAATTGCTCCATTTGTTTTGAAATATTGGTCACCCAACTCTTGGTAGCTTGACTCGTAATCCTCATAGCCTCAAGGACATCAACGGACTCCGGAGTAAGAGATGACGGTGGAATAAAGGCTGCATTTTCCTGACGCAAAGGGGCTGTTAGCTGCTGAATGAACTCTATCAGCCTTAGATTTTCTAACTCCAACCTTTCCTTCTTCTCTTCTGTTTTATCAAACTTCTCCCTGATGGCTTTGGAAGTGTCTGCCAACTCATGGAAATCCTGATCTATTGTCGTTGGGCCAATGTCCAACGTTGTAACTTCATAATCCATAGGAGCAATCTGATCTCTTGGCTTATCAATCTTCGGGACTGCCACCTGTAAGATCCTGGATCCTGTATCATTCCTGGTAATCTGAGAATACTTCTTAGGCTTTTTAGGCGTTTTAGCCTTGCCAATTCTTTCTAGGAAGTCCTGTATGCTCTCAACTGGTTGAACTTCATCCAGTGGTCTGGACTTCTTCTTCAAACTTTCAGTTAGCCAATCCGGGATTGTGGATAATTCCATTCCATCCTCTAACTGAACATCATCATTAATTCCTTTAAGAGCAGAAATTACCTCATCTCCTAGTTCTTCACTGTCCTCAAGGATCTCAGTATCTCCTGCACCTTCAATCATCAAAGTATCATCTCCTTCCAAACACTCCGTGGAGGCTTGATTTTGGAAAGAATCTACCTGTTCTAACTCTTGAAACTGAAATTCTTGCTCATAGCTTGGCTCGATATCAACAATGGATACATTTTCAACTGACAAGGTCCTCGAAGATGAGGGATTTTCAGTCACCTTCTGCTTCTTACTTTCCAATTCCTCATTAGCTGACTCCTTTTCCTCTAGTTGAAGGTTTCCACTTACTACCTTCCTCTTGCTGGGATATGGAGATTCATCCGGATTTTCGCCAATTGCTTCCTCCTGGCCATCCTTATTGTTCAATGTGGCGTAAGTAAGAGAAACTCCTTCCTTCCTCAACTTGCTGATCTGACCATCGACCCATTCCCTTGAGTAAGCAAAAATGTCCTTCATCAATGTGTTCACATCGGTCAACTCGGGTTGTGTCCAGTTAGGCAATAAAATAGGCTTATCTTTTTCTTGTTCAAATTGAGGATGGATGTAGTCCCCGTCGTCTTTCACTTGGTCAGGTATAGGGAACAAGTCGCACCTTTTCACAAGTTCAACTGGAATTCTTGACCAAGCCTTCTTCCTTACTCCATACTCGTCCATCAGGTTAGACCAGTAATCTTCGATCTGCATAACATGAAGGGACTTCTTCCCATGTATTCTCAGGTATGGGTCATAATCGGACCTTGGATTATAGGTGCTGAATTTGTAAAATTGCAACTCTACCCCTGCTGTTTTGGCTGACTGTAACGAAGGACAGACTTCTAGCATTTTTCCAATTGCAACCGGAAAATCCACTCTTTGTTTGTTCTTCTTCGCCTGAATGGAGTCTACGCATGCTAGTTGCCTTGCTACCTCAAGCATAACAATTTTGTCGGTTGGGTATTGAGGAAGTCGGTACGGAGCATCAGAGAATCCATGAATTCTTATGTAAGTAAATGTCGGAAACTGGATAAACCAAGACCCGAACTTGTCAAGCATTGCCATAGCTTCTTTAGATAGCCTTCTCTGTACTGTTCCTTGAAGAACTCGTGTGATGTACATAAGGAAGGCATCATTTGTTATCTTGAAATTGTCCCTGTAATGTAGCTGGAGCTGCGGGTAACATTCATATGATTTGAGTTGATCTTTCCGAAGTCCCACTTCGCCTTTACAAATCAGTCCTCTGTACTTAGTGAATCTTGCCAGAATGTAAACCACATAAGAACTCATGTAAAAGGTTTTAGTTTTTTCAAGGTTTCTCAACTGGAAATCGATGTTATCACTTATTAAATTGGCCCAATTTATAGCCTCCATTCCCAATACGATTTCCTCCACGTATGAAAACATCCACACCTCAAAGAAGGCTCCCTGAGAAGTTCCCATAACTCTGTTCAGCATGTGAATCATATCACTATATTCTATCTTAAAATCTGTGCAAATTAGTCTCTTTGGCAACTTGGAACGATGCCTTTTGGGTTCTTTAATCCAGTTGGAATTGATGATGTCCAAACAGGATTCCTTGGCTTGATCGAACATGGCCTGTGATTCTTGCTGAGTCCTGTTTAACATTTTCCGGCGATGGGGAATACCAAATACCTCCCTGACTGAATCCTCTGTGAAATAGGCCAAGGTGATTCCATTGGGCGTTTTAATTGATCTTGTTTGAGGATTGTACCTTCTGGCGCATTCAACCATTAACTCACTGCACTGAACTGCAGGCGGAAATCCTGCTGCTTGATGAAGTCCAGACTTAACAATATTTGAGGCGATAGGTGTAGGCATTTCGTTTCCTGTGCCAAACATCCTTCTCTTGTGCTGAATCGCATTAAATTGTTCAAAATTTGTATCTGTCACTTTTCTCTACTTCGAGGACAACTGGGATTCTGGATAAAATTCCTTCAGGACTTCCTTGACTTGAGCTTTTCTGACTCCACCTCCCACGTTCTTTGGAGAAGACATTACGCCTGTAGGAAATTCGAAGTTAGAGAATTTTTTAATAAATTTGCAAAAAGGCGATTTCTTAGCTGGAGAAATTTTAAAAAATTAATTAAAAATCCAGAACTAGATTAAAGGCTGCATAAAGAATAAATTCTTAAATGAAATCGATTTTCCTTTATTATTTTCAAAGAGCATTCATGGAATTTTAAATAATCTTCTGGATTTTTAAAGGTTTATATTGAAGTTCTCTCCAATCTTTAATGAAAAAAAATCCAATTCCCTTCTCAAAATCGCCAAAGATAACCTGCAGTTGTTTGAAGAAAATCCAGAAAGGAGGAGAAAAAATTCAATTCAGTGTTCTGGAACTCAAGAAAAAATCCACTTGCAGCTGAAAAAGACGTCTTTTCTTGGGAGAGCTCTGCCTGTGAAGAAAGTCGACTTTGTAAATAATAAAATAATGTGCTCAGTAGATTGTCTTTTATAATAAAAACCTTCCCAAATTGTTTTAGGTCGATTTCTTTCTCTCATTGGTTGTATTTTGCTTTAAAAACGAAAAAGCAATCTTATCCATATCTTTGACTTTTCAAACAAGGCGTCCCTTTTGGCTTGGTGAAAGAAAACTTAAGTTTTTCTTTATTTTTTTTTTGCCTTTAGCAAAATTCGACCTTCAACTGGACTTCTTGACTTTTCAACTGGAATTTTAACTTCTCAAAGTGACTTTGCCTTAGAAAAAATTCGATTCTACCTTGAGAAAATTCGACTTCCAACTGGATTTTTTCACTTCCCAACTGGAATTTTCACTCCACTCAATTTCCTGAAGTCCAGTTCAATAATTTTGATGCCTTAGTCGATTTCTTACTTTGTCCAACTGGAATTTTCACTTCGTCCAACTGGATTTTCTTGAAGAATGCGAATTTCCTCAAATGAATTTTACTTGGATTTTCCCTTTGATCACTGGATTTTCGAACTGGATTTTCTAAAGTTTCAACTGGACTTTTAACTTCTCAAGGGCGTACCTCTTCCAGACTTAGGCGAATTTCACCATGAACTGCCTGCTTTTTTAGTTGATTTTTCAGTGATTTTCTCATGATGGCGCGATTTTATCCAGTTGATTTTTTGACTTTGCATGCGCCTTTTCTCTGCTTTTCTCATCTTGCATGCGCCTTTCTCTGCCTTGCATGCGCTTTTTCTCTGCTTTTCTCATGATTTTTCGATTTTTTGCTTGCTTTTTAGTTCCAAAAATAGAAACTTTGACTCAAATGCTAATGACACCCTGTACTTTCTAAAAATAGAAACTTACTAAAAATAGAAAAAAGCAAAAAAGCAACTTTCTAAAAATAGCAAATTCCAGATTGGGCCAGAAATGCCAAAAA